>CM035154.1:89587047-89787047 GCA_020205615.1 Panax quinquefolius
TTCAAGAATGTTGATAGTGATTTAGGTGTTGAACTTCATTTGTTTAGAGACCTAAAGGGGTAATGTTTGTGCACTTCATAAGTGTATTAAAGTTATTCCTATACTACCTATACTAAGGTATATGGTATGAAGCTTAGGAATGGAATGCATGTTATTAGATTAACAACAATGAACAAAGTCGGTACTTTATTAATGATGTTCGAGTCCGATTAATAACATTAGTTGATTAATAAACCGGGACGAAGGGTAATAAGTCATGTTGACTTTAATAAAGTTATTAAGTTAACTAGGACTTAGAAGAGAAAGAAGTTAGTAAAACAACGTGAACATTTGTTTGTTAGCTAATTATAGTGTGCTATGTGAATATATCATGTAGATTATGTAAATGTTGTGGTCAGTTGATTAAGTTATTTGAAGACGCTGGAAGGAAAGTTTTCTTAACGCTTGTCTAACTTCCATGTTAGCCAAGTTTTATGTGATTCATTGAACTGAATTGCAAGACTTGTTTTAAAGAAAGGGTCGATGCCAGATTTTAACTCAATTTAGACTATTCGTAATATATAAATTGATTATTATTCATATCTTTCTATATAGAAATGTTAATATTTATCCTATGCCAAGTAATTGGTATGGACGTGAAGGTATGGTTTATCATGAACAAACAAAAGTATTTTTCATCAATTATTCGATGGGCACGCTGAAGTTTGCCAAAAATATTAAACGTAAACACGTTTAATGAATGAGTGTTGATCAACATAGAGTACTATAGTCGATCACCTAGAAGTGCTCGTAAGTTATGCGGATGAACGGCCTTAAGATTGTGGACTCCTTTTCAAGTATGAAAACCGAAATATTCATGGTCTATGAATCATCGGCCAGGTAATTCCTAATCTATTCTATACTTTTGGAATTGATGTTATGAACTGTTAAAGTGTTATTGATTTATAATACTTCATAACTATTATTCCGTTATGTCAGCATTGTTATATAATTCACGAATGTGGTATTACTGATATCCTTGATTAAACTTGCTGAGCTGTCATGCTCACTTCTTGCATGAATTATATAACTGCAGTTAAGGATGAACGTACTGTGAATGCGAAAAGAGATAATTGCAAAGCTAAGATGGATGCTTAGCCGTTGTGTAATAGATTAGTAAGTTTGTATGTATTATACAATATCTTTTGGTTATTTATGGTATTAAGTGTTGTAATATCGAGAATGATGTTTAAACATATGTAAATATATATGTTTTTCTGAATGAAATCTTTATTTTCTATATAAATATAAGATTAAGATTAATTTGTGTGTTCTTAAAACTCATATTTATGGTAAGTTCATAACTCATGAATATATGAAATGTTTCTGAACCCCTCAGCGAATGGACGCCAAAGGTCTAACTAGGGTAAGTTCATACACTCATATAATTATGACAAGTTTCTGAACTCATAAGTGTGGTAAGTTTGATGAACTGGGATCAGATATGTGAATATGGTAAATGGCAACTTTTTGTGTAAAGTTGGAGAATTGCATCTTTTTGTGTAAAGTTGTGTTGTTAATCCTGAAATTTATTTAAAATGGGATAGTAATATGTGTTAAGTACTAAATGTACTATGTGCTATTTGAATAAATATGCAATTATATGAAAAATATGTGTTAAATTCTTATTGTGTTAAGAATTTGTGTAGAGAAAGAGAATTAATATAAGATGATTATTTAAATCAGATTATGCCACCTAGACGACAGAATCGAAACCAACGAGAAGAACAATCAGTGAATAACGAAGGAGGTCAAGCTGACCCAATGCAAAACTTTGCAAATATGATAGCCGAAGCTATGGAAAATAGAGCTCCAGCAAGAGGAAGAGCGAGGAATCAGCTAGCTGACAGATTGGCTGATTTCAAAGAATTTAAAGCTGTAGGACCGCTGGAATTTAAGGGAAACACGGATCCGATTGAAGCCCAAACTTGGGTGAAGGAGATGGAAAAAGCATTTATCATTGCGCGAGTGGAAGAAGAGCAGAAGACGGCTTTCGTGACATACTTAATGAAGGGAGAAGCTAATTACTGGTGGGAGACTAATCAGGCGAGAGCTGGTACAACGGTGGTAGCATGGACAAGATTTAAGAAATTGTTCTTTGAGAACTACTTCTCACTGAGTATGCAAGCTCGGATGGAAGTTAAATTCTTGGCACTGAAGCAGGAAAATATGTCGGTTTCGGAGTATGCTGCCAAATTCAATGAGTTAGCAAGATTTGTACCTCATCAGGTGGACACGGAAGCAAGAAAGGCGAGAAGATTTGAGAATAGACTAAAGTCGGGGATATACAACAAGGTGGTGGTATTGCAGATCAACATGTTTGTGTCTTTGTTGGAGAAAGCGTTAATTGCTGAAGGAGGGAGTGAAGCTGCATCTCGATTTCATCAGGAGAAGAAGAAGAAGACAAATGACGGAGGAAGTAGTGGGGGTAGTAACCCAAACAAAAGGAAGTGGAGCGAGAATACCCAATCGGGTAGCAAGATTGAAGGGAATAAGAAAGGAGGAGAGCCTTGTGCGACATGTGGAAAGAACCATCCAAGAGTATGTATGAAGAGGAAGGGAGTTTGTTACAACTGCGGACAAGAAGGGCACATGTCACCCAATTGTCCCAGCCCGAAGAAAATTCAAGGTTGTTATGCCTATGGATCAACTGATCATCTAGTTCAGAACTGTCCAAAGAAGAATGCGGAGAAGGAGAGTGGCAACAAAGGGACCCGGAAGTGGAACCTTAGCGATTCGAGGACCTGCACAGCCAGGAAGACGAACGACCCGTACATTCAATATGATGGTGCAGGATGCGGTGGCTGCCCAGGAGGTAGTAGCAGGTAACAATTTTGTTTAGAATTTAATTACGCGAGTAATTTTGGTTAAATATCGTTGTGAATTATTTCTTTTATGAATCAAAGTCAGAGGTTATAATATAAGACACAAATTAATATTGTGTTGATAAAAATGAATTGATGCTACAACTTTAAAAGATTGTTGAGAATAAGAAAGCGGTGATTCCGAGGACGGAATCCTTTTAAGGAGGGGTGAATGTAGTAACCCGGGATTTTGAATAATCCAAAATTTATGAATAAATTTATTTATTTATTTAATATTGACATTGACTGTTAATATTGCATTGTGTATCTGTGATACATGTTTCGGGAATTAGTTAATTTGTGTATTGACTGAGAAAAATAGAGTAGAGTTGTTCTTAACAGCTTTAGAAACCCTAACCCTAATTTCTGGATAGGGATTCGGTAGAAAATGTAATTAAAATAATTGTATTGATGAATACGTGTTTTTACTATATGTTGATAATGATCAATGATTGATCAGATAATGTTTAAAACTAATAAACCCTAATAACAGATTAGAAACCCTAATCTCAGATTTAGAAAACCTAATGTACAGTTAAAAACCCTAATTGTACGCCGAGAAATCCTAATTTAAAATATGGGATTTCTTAAACCCTGAATTAGGAAACCCTAATCTTAATTGGCAAGCCTAAGGTGTTTATTAAACTTAAATATGATTAGAAAACCCTAATTATATTTATGTTATCTTAATTTCTATTTTACAAACCCTAATTATAATTTAGAAATTTAATTTTATCTAACTAAAACTTTAATTGTAAATTTTAGAAATTAATTTTGTAAAAACTTAGAGTTAGAACCTTAGGGTTAGACCCTAAGGGTTTGGAAAATGTCAAGTATGCCATTAAAAATATATGGAGAATGACTAAAATGCCCTTTTGTATATTTTTAAATGTTAACTTGCAATATGTGCTAGCAACTTTAGTTGGTAAAATACTATGTTGACTTCGTGACATAAAATATAGAAAAATCAGTCCATAACATCAAATCTAGCATCAAGACAAGCAATATATATTAGATTGGAGAGAGAGAAAGTCATAAAAAAATTTGTTATTTGCTCTCAAGCTCTCCATAACTCATTCTCTCTATAAACCTCTGAATTCCTCAATTATTTCAGTCACATATTACCTCTCTAAAACACCATTAACAGATAAGGAGATCTAAGATCAAGCATATTCAAGAGAAGGTATAAACCCTATCTCATTCTAGATCTTGTATGCTAAGTTCAAAATTATGTTTTTGTATTTATGTTTGTATTAAAAGGTGTTTTTAGTTGATCTATGATGATCCATGATGGATCCATAACATCAAATGGCTTTAAAATGGTGTTTTTTAAAATTTGTCCAAGAACAAAAATTGTGGTCTGACAATCTAATGTCAAGAGCCACAGATTCTTGTTCGTTTGTTGTTTTTGATGTTTTAAAGTTGTAATTTGTATCCTGGTATGTGGTATTTAATCTGCAAGTAGAAGCAGTATCGTTTGATGTCTGGATTTGAAGTTATTCATGGTCAAAACCCGTTGACCGGGCATGACCATGAACTTTCTGGGTAACCCAGAAAGCCTTTTACAACGTTTGACAACTTTTTGTGTGGTCTGTATCTGACAGGTTTGAGGTTATTTGATGTTTTGTTTGTAACCATGTTGGAGCTTGTAATATGGACTCTAGATCCATGCTTGTAGAACATTAAAATAGTCAATAGATCGATAGTGACAGGTGGTCAAAGTAGGCCATTTGGCCACGACTGGGATTTTCTAGAATTTCCAGAAATAATTTTACATGAGTTTCTGATAAGAGTTTGATCGTATGATTCATGTTGATCCTGTTGATGATAAACCGATTTGTTGATTTAGTGTTGTTCCTTGACATAATTACTATAACTTTCAAACATTAAACAGCAAGAACCATGACCAGAACATAGAGATAGTCGGGCATGAAAGTGACTGGTTGAACAACCTGGGTTTCTGGAAAACCCAGAAACCGTCTGACAAGAACTTGCAAAGCTCAGATCTTGCATCTGAGTTGTTGTTGGACCAAAATGTTGATTGTTAATGATAGTATTACATACCTACTACCAGATCAGTGTTCAAACAAACCTAGAACATGATTAAGCTAAGAATTAGGGTTGGTCAAATCGAGCATCTTGAACACGAAGCTGTCAGTGTTCTTGAGCTCAACAACACCAACAACGACGCTTAGTGTCGCTAAAGGTCTTTAGCAACGATTTTATTAATATTCATTTTCTGATTTTCTAAAAATTATTTAAAAATAGAAATAAATTATAAAAAATATTAAAAATGGTTTTAAAAATTATTTTAAATTATAAAAAATAATTTTTGACCAATTGGAATATTTTTCTTTAATATTTATAATTATTTAAATATTAAAGGTATTTAATTAGTATATTAAATAAATTAGAGAAAAATAATTTAATATTACGAAAAATCATTTTAAATAAGAATAATGTATTTAAAAATATTTTGAGTTGTAAAATATAACTTTTAATATTTTTAGAGAATTTTCATTAATAATTTAATATTAATGATATTTAATTTATTTAATTTGTATATTAAATAAATTAGAAAAATGATTTTAATATTATAAAAATCATTTTAAATGAGAATAAAGTGTTAGAAAATATTTTGAATTATAAAATATAATTTTCAATATTTTGGAGAATTTTCATTAATAAATTAATATTAGTGATGTTAGATTTATTTATTTATTATATTAAATAAATGAATTAAAAATGATTTTATTAATTTAAAATCATTTAAAAATGAGAAAATGATTTAAAAATATTTTAAGTTATAATTAATAACTTTTAATATTTGGATAATAATTTCATTAATATTTAAATATTAATGGTCTTTGATTTAAAATGATTTGAATTACTTTTAAAATCATTTAAGTAGAATATTCTTGGTTTAAAAATATTTTAAGTTATTAAAAATAACTTTAATATTTTGACAAGTATGTCATTAATATTTTTATATTATTAAATATTAATGTTGATAAGATTATTTGATAATTAAATCATTTAAAAATGATTTTGATGTTTAAAAAATTATTATAAATTATAATAATTGCTTATAAATTATTAAAAGCTTCCGAAAAATATTATTAAAGGATAATTGACTTATCTAAATTAATATTGAAGCTTAGTGACCAAATTTAATTGACAATAACTGTGTTAATTGTCTGATATGGTGACCAGAACACCGAGAATGGACTGAAGTCCAATTAAAACTGAACTAGTTTGACTTGTTAAGTGTTTATATAGGTTATAAACACTGATGTGGCTATGTGGTAATGTGTCTAGGAGAAATTTGACTATGAATTACAGTGTTGTGTGTTATGAAATATTGTGCTAATTGTGAGACCGATATTATTGCTTATAGGTCTTACGAATGCAATTAATTATATTGTGTAGCTGTAATCAGCGGAAGAGGCAAGTTCCCTAACTCAACCTTGAGTTATATTCATTCAATTATTATAGTGGTTAATTATTGCTAATTATACCACGTCCAGGGATTTATTGTTGATGATTCGCAGTTAGTGCATGTTTAATAATTCAAATTAAATTACTGATTCGTAAAATATACGTTCGTAGAATAACTGTTGTTGGATACTCATATCTGTAGAAGCTAGTATTGACAGTACAGATAATTCCTATTTATTATCGAATTATGTTGAGAAATGTCTTGGCCAATTATTCTGGTTAGACAAACATTTGTTAGAACTAGATAGGTTCGAGAAAAGAAGAGAAGAGAAATTAATTATTATTGATAGATCAATGCCAGTTGTTTTGGCTAGATCGAAAAAGAACACTTGATAGGTTTGAGAAGAGAAGGGAAGAGAATTTGAAAGCACAGTATTTCGTTGTTGAATCAAAATCTTGATTCTAAGATAGAGAAGAACAACCTTTTATATAAAGGGAATATTTTTGATCGTATATTTAATCTTTGCGCGCGACTTATGTATTATGCATAATATAGGGTACAAGGAGTTGGTCGGTTCTAAGTACTTGTAGAGGGGTATGATTTAATCTTTATGGTTATCTTATACACCTGAGTATATATCAAAGTAAATTTTTGATAGATACGCGAGAAGAGAAGTTCAGGATCCAACGGATCGCTCAACATAAATCCAGAAAACATTCCACTTTGTTATTTCATAGAATTGATTCTTGATTAATCATTAGAAAATCGTAGAAACTTTAAAGTGTTATACTCTTTCATTATTAGATTATTGTTGCATAGAAGGCGAGAAGACTTGTTATTGATTCTTATATATTTATTGTATGACTTAACTTGCGGGGCAAACTTGTTGCTCACCCTTGCTAAATAAAACCTTTCAGCTAGGGACAAAGTTGTAGAAGGTGTTGTGAAGAAGAATAAGGGCAAAGGCATTGCGATAAATTAGTTATGTTGAACATTATTATAATTATGTTGTATTGTAAACCCTTTTTATTTATTTGAAGGGTAATGTTGTAATGTTAAGGTTAGAAAACCTGGGACTTATTTATTAACAACATATGTTAATGAGTTATGCATTTCTATTTATATATAAATGGGTAGTTAGATGTTATTATATTGTGGATCGTGAACACCAAACTCGGGGGTCAGGTAACCAGAATTTGGGGGCGTCACAAGTTCTTAGAATCAGTTGGAGGTGCAGTTTCTGGAGCTAAAACAAGGAACTATGATGGTGCCAGAATATGCTGCAAAGTTTAACGAGTTGGCAAGGTTTTCCACATATCAAGTTAATATCGATGAGCGAAAAGCGAGATGGTTCGAACAAGGATTGAAACCCTGGTTGTATAGCAAGGTTTCAATGTTCCAATTAAATACGTTTACAACTGTACTAGAACAGGCAATTATCGCGGAAGGAGGAAGCGATGCTTTGACCAAGTACTATCAAGAACAGAAGAAGAGGAAAAATGAGACTGAAAATAAGGCTGGTGGAAGTAACATTGGAAATAACAATCCAAAGAGGAAGTGGAACGAGAATTCGATTACGGGAGGACAACAAGGAAGTCAACCAAAGAAGAAATTTAAAGCTTGTGCTATGTGCAGAAAGAACCATACTGGAGTATGTTTGAAGGGAAAGCGAGTGTGTTTCAACTGTGGTCAGGAGGGACACATTGCACCAAACTGCTTTAGTCCAAAGAAAGGAGCACGCTTTACCTGCGGTTCAAAAGATCACATGGCTCGTGATTTCCCTAAGAAGCCAACGGGAAGTGTAAGTGGTGGAAAAGGAAACAACAACGGTAGTGGTGCATTGACTATCACTGGACCAGCACAGTCAAGCCAACCTACTGCGAGGACTTTCAATATGACCATGTAGGATGATGTACAGTCTAAGGATGTGGTGTCAGGTATCATTTCGATTAATGGTATTAATGCATATGTACTATTTGATTCGGGTGCTACTTGTTCATTTATATCTGATGAATTTGCTCAAAACTTAGATTTGCCTCAGAAAGAATTAGAATTTCCCTTAAGTATAGAGATTATGAATAGGGAAGTGATTCCAGTTAGATTTATATATAAGAATTGTAGAGTGGTTATAAAAGGTCACGAGTTGATGGTAGATTTGATACCAATTAGACTTAGTGAGTTTGATGTTATACTGGGAATGGATTGGTTGTTCAATTATGGAGTAGTAATTGATTGCCAAATGAAGTGTGTTAACTTTATGACTCTGTCAAAGGTTGTGTTCTTAGGTAGCAAGTCACCTCAACAAGCAAGCTGTCTGACGGTGATGCAAGCTAAGAAATTGTTGAGACAAGGATGTGTAGGATAATTAGCCTACATAGTCGATACACAGAAGAAGAGTGCGAAGCTAAAAGAGATAGCGATAATAAGAAATTTTACAGACGTATTTCCAGATGATTTGTCAGGTCTTCCGCCGGATCGACAAATCGAGTTCGTGATTGACTTACTACCAGGAACGACCCCGATATCTAAAGCACCATACAGAATGGCCTTGGTAAAAATGAATGAGTTGATGGTGCAATTGCAAGAATTGCTCGATAAGAAGTATATCCAGCCGAGTGTGTCACCATGAGGAGCACCGGTGTTGTTTGTTAAGAAGAAAGATGGATCAATACGGCTTTGCATTGATTAAAGAGAATTGAATAAGGTCACGATTAAAAATAAGTATCCATTACCTGGAATCGATGATCTGTTTGATCAGTTAAAGGGAGCGAGATATTTCTCGAAGATAGACTTGAGAAGTGGTTATCATCAGTTGAAGGTGAGGTTGGAGGATGTACCAAAGACAGCATTTAGAACTCGGTATGGTCATTATGAGTTTTTGGTTATGTCTTTTGGTTTAACCAACGCACCTGCAGCGTTTATGGATTTGATGAACAAGGTGTTTAAACCATTTTTAGACAAATTTATGGTGGAGTTTATTGATGATATATTGGTATATTCCAAAAACCAAGGAGGAACATGTTGAACACTTAAGATTGACGTTGGAGACATTGAGAAAAGAGAAGTTGTACGCTAAGTTCTCAAAATATAAGTTTTGGTTGGAATGTGTACAGTTTCTCGGGCACGTTATTGATAAGGACCAAATTTTGGTGGATCCATCAAAAGTTGAAGCTGTTATAAACTGCGATCAGCTGAAGACACCGTCAAAAGTAAGGAGTTTCTTCGGATTGGCGGGTTATTATAGGCATTTTATTCAAGACTTTTCCAAGATCGCAACTCCATTGACGAATTTAACTAGGAAAGCGGTTAAGTTTGTTTTTGGGCAGAGAAGTGTGAGGAGAGTTTTCAAGAATTGAAGAAGAGGTTGAGTTCAGCACATGTGTTATCATTGCCTGATGATATAGGAATTTTTATGATGTATAGTGACGTATCGCATAAAGGACTAGGCTGTGTGCTTATGCAATGTATCACGACAATTGAAAGATTACGAGAAAGGGTATCCGACTCATGACTTAGAGTTGGCGGCGGTGGTGTTTGCCTTGAAAATTTGGAGACATTATCTTTATGGAGAGAGATGTGAGATATATACTAACCATAAAAGTCTGAAGTATATCTTTACACAAATGGATTTAAATATGAGATAAAGAAGATGGTTGGAGCTGATCAAAGACTATGACTGCGAGATTTTCTATCATCCCAGAAAGGCAAATGTTGTTGTTGATGATTTAAGTGGGAAGGGACGGGAGAAGTTAATGTTGTTAACTGCTCAGGAGAAGCTAGTGTCGGAAATGGCTAAGATGACGTTGGAAATTAAATATCCGATAGAATCTGATGAAAAGTTATTCCAGATGGGAAACGGTTAAACGTTGGTAAATAAGGTGAAAAATGCACAACTTGAAGATGAAGACTGCAAAAAGATAAAACAAAAAATATCTGATGGTGAGGAAAACAAATTCAAAATCGATTCGAAAGGGTTACTTCGATTCAAAGGGAGAATTTGGGTTCCGGCAGTACCAGAAGTTAAAGAGGAATTTCTGAGTGAAGCTCACAACTCAAGATATTCGATTCACCCTGGAAGTACAAAGATGTACCAGGATCTTAGACATCATTTTTGGTGGCCAAATATGAAGAAGGATGTGGCTGAGTGCATGGTGAAATGTTTAACGTGTCAAAAAGTTAAAGATGAAAATCAAAGGCCAAGCAGATTATTACAACCGTTGGAGATACCAGAATGGAAATAGGAGCATATCACAATGGATTTTGTGGTAGGTCTTCCAGTGACCCAGCAAGGCTACGATGCCATTTGGGTGATTGTCGATCGACTGATGAAGTCGACACACTTTTTGCCAATCAAGCTTCGATTTACCCTAGATCAGTTAGCAAAATTGTACGTGAAGGAAATTATGTCAAGGCACGGCGTACCTGTGTCCATTGTATCAGACAGAGATCCATGTTTCACATCTAATTTCTGGAAACAATTATAAGAGTGCTTGGGGACACAGCTGAGAATGATCACAGCGTACCATCCTCAAACCGACAGACAAAGTGAGAGAACCATCCAAACACTAGAAGATATGATTAGAGCATGTATAATGGATTTTAAGGGAAATTGGAATGATCATTTACCGTTGGTAGAATTTGCCTATAATAATAGCTATCATGCGAGTATTGGCATGCCTCCTTACGAAGCGTTATATGACAGAAAATGTAGAATTCCGTTATGTTGGGATGAGGTAGGCGAACCTCAGCTATTGGGTCCAAAATTGGTACAACAAACTTTCAAGATCATCAAGGTTATTCGAGTGAGATTGATAGCCGCACAGGATAAACAGAAGAAATATGCTGATCAGCATCGACAAAAAAGAGAATTCGATGTCGGTAGTTATGTTTTCTTGAAAGTGTCTCCCTGGAAGGGTAAAATTCGATTTGGCAAGAAGGGAAAATTAAGCCCTAGGTTTATAGGAACTTTTGAAGTGCTTCGACGAGTTGGTGAAGTGGCGTATGAGGTAGCTTTACCTCCAGAGTTGGAGCATAGTCATAATATTTTCTATGTCTCAGTATTGAGACCATATAAGCCTTATTATAAGCATGTTATAGAATATGAGCCCTTACAGTTTGACAAATATTTGTCATATGAAGAAGTCCCTGTTCTAATTGTTGACAAAAAAGAGCAAGTACTGAGGAACAAGGTGATACCTTCTGTTAAGGTAATCTGGAGGAACCACAATGCTAAAGAAGCTACGTGGGAACTTGAAGATGTTATGATGAAGAATTATTCTCATTTATTTGCCTGATCTTGTATAGCAATTTTGGGGACAGAATCTTGTTTAGGAAGAAAGAATGTAACGAATAAATTTTTCGAGTTGTGATTCTGGGGACAGAATTCTTTTAAGGAGGGAAAGATGTAACGATCGAGAAATTTTTATAATTAATTTAAATTTTTATTGAATTAAATAAATATTTTAAATAATTTATTTATTGAGGAAAATAAATAAATGATGAATCATGGTGAATTAATTTAGCAACTAAATTGATTAATGTTAATTAAATTGAGTAATGATAATTTTATCGAAGGATTTAATTTAAGGAAATAATTAAATTAAATAAATTGCTTAATATTTAAGAAAATAATTAAATTAAATGAATTGTTTATATTTTAAAGAAAATGAATAAATTAAATAAAGTGATATTTCTAATTTATTAATTAAATTAGATATATAATTATTTATTTATTATAAGTATAATTATAATAAGATTATAATTATTACAATTATAAATTGTAAGCTATTTAAATGGGTAGCATGTGTGACAAGTGAAACTATATAATAAAAATATTATAAAAATAATCTATTATAGGGGATTTGGTGTGTGGCCAAACAAGGCCTTGTGGCCTTTGGTCTAATTTAACTAACGCAAACCTTTGGTTTGTGACCTGACGTACGTGGGGGTGAGGGAGTCAGTTTATTTCTACGCATGTTATTTCTTTCCCTAAGGCTAGATATCAGTGAATAATAGAGTTTTGAGAGAGAGCTTGGAAGAAGAGAGAAAACACAGTGATATTGGGGATTGGGGAGGAAGGGTTTTGGGAAAGGATTGCTCTCAATTTTTCTATTATACAATCAAAGATTCAAGGTATAAACTATTCCTATTTTTACTTTTAGTTTGGTGGTGTGTATATATATATATATATATATATATATATATTTGATATGATTTGGAAATCGCATGAATTGTGGTAGATATATGTGCATATAGTTTTGCAAAATCTATTAATCATCATGTATACTTGATACTTGTTTGTCAAATTTGTGAGAAATTGGTTTATAAGAAGAAAAGAATATAACAATGTTTATACATAAAAATTGGCTTTAGAAAGTACAAAAGTTGATGCCCTTTATGTGTTATAATCTATAAATTGAGGTTGGATTGTGTTATTATGTGAAGAAACGAAAGCGGCGTAGTTTGAATCATGTCAATTGGTTAAGAAACGAATTCGTGGTGATCGAATTTGCTAAAAGTGTAAAAAATGAAGAAATTTGGAAAAATTATGGTTTGGATTCCTCAAAATTGTGTATATGTAATGTTTTTGTATATAGAATGATGAATAACATGTGTAACTATGTTATTACAAAGTTCTAGTTGCTAGGTTTGTAAATTTTTATGGAAAATTGGAATGATTGGGTGACTGCTATGTAATGTAGTTGTTCTTTGTAGTTTCTATCACTGTGCACACAAATTGTTACCACTAAAGCAAAAAAGCAGCAGCATTCACGCGAAGTGAGTTTCGCTGAGACGAGCATCAACGTTGATTGTGCGATTGCCAAGGGTTGTGGCGGTACATGACGTCGTGCCTTGAGCCTAGGCAGTGAAGTCTACTTGTTTGTCGGTCATGATTAGTGGACTCAATTAGATAAGCAAGCATGTTAATAATGTTTAAAACAAAATGTGGTCTATAATAACAGATTGTAATGTGTTGTAATGCGAAGTGTGAAGATTTTTAAATAATTAATTAAATAAGTTATGAAATGAAAATGAGTGTGATGTTTTCAAAAGTTAGAGATGAATGATTAAGTTATGTTGGATCGTAATGAGATTTCAGAGGCGTTAAGGATGTTAACCAACATGGTTAGGTGTTAAGTTAGGGTTATGACCTAAATGATGAGTTAAACCCATAAAGTTAATATTCATACAACTAATTGTTGTTGCAATTTCAATGATATATGTAGGGTAATTGGAGAAAATTTTACACTTGTGTAGCTTACATACAAGGCAAGTTTCTAAACCTTACCTCTTTACATTGAGCAAGCTTTCTAACTTCATTCTTTTCATATTGAATGCAAGCTCCTTATCCTAAATTATCATTATACAAGTTCCTAAAATTCTTTGTAAAGTTGAGCAAGCCTAATCTATATTGCGTATGTTTGTACAAGCTCTTGTAACCTAATGCGTTACATCGAGCTAGTTTCACTTTCCTTATTATTATTTGAGGAATATATTGTTCTAATACATTGATTCAAGTGAGATTGTTCTAATTATTTGAATAAAGTACTTTGCATGTATATCATGTTTATTCAATTATATATTGTTGATATTCGATCTTTGACTTTGCTAGCCCTATGATGCCCCCAAATTCGGGTATCTTTCAACCCGATAGATGGTGCTACACAGTACTACCATTCACACATTCATTCAATTGAAGTCTCAAAAGGAAGAATATGTCTTCTATATATACAGATTAATATTACATTTCCCCAGGTTCTTTATAACCCATACATTCATTCTTGTCATAATATTTAATATATTACAAACATTCACCTATACTATTAAATAAGCAATCTAAGGGTTCGTCTTCGCCTTGGCCTTATCCTTGTCGGAGCCTTCAGTCCATTCGATCTTAGATGTGTTCATATGGTTCAAGCAAGAGTGAACATGACTAGCTCAACAAGTACTACAATTCTAATAAACAACATGCTTGAAACATAGAACTCGTATATCTTCAATAACTGAACAATAGTTACGAAGTACTATCGATAATTAAAAATAGCACTTCTTTTCATTCAAAACGTTTTACAACAACAATATTTAGTAAAACATCAATTTCGGTCAAAGACCTTGAGCATTTCATAAGTTCTTTTGAAAAGGACATCCCAACACTAAGTCCGTAAGTCTGACATTTCTTACGAACACGTCTAGGTGATCAACCTATAGTACTCTATGTTGATCAACACTACATTCATTAAACGTGTATACGTTTAAGTTATGGCAACCTCACGTGCCTGTCGTTAAACGACAAAAACATTTTAGCATACTCAATCTTCGTTTGAAAACCACACCAATATAACTCTGTAAACATTAACCATGCTTGATAAAAACATAATATAAGCCTAGCCGAAAGAATTGGCTTTGACTTCATCATACATGACTTCATGTGAAAGGATACATGAATTACAAAGCTTGTCCAGACTGAACTGGAAAAAGGGTTAGAATACTTACCTTTAACGTTTGCTTACTGTTTATCACATGTACACTTTAAGTCTCTAAGTCTCTACAATATATGATCATATAACGTACCACATTAGGTTATATATAATCAAGTATGTATATTACTATATCTTACCCTTCATCTCAATCTAATCATGACTTAGATTTGTTACGATTTATTCTGACTTTTCATTATGTTGTTCATATTTGATTACTATCTTCAACCTTTAGACAACATAAATAAGGTTTAACAATACCTTATAATGCTTTATTAAGTTCCTCAGTTTATTACTACTGAGTTACTGATCATGCTATACTTGTAAACCTTCATTGTGAGACCCCAAATTTTATGAATAAAGAATTAAATTTCTCAAAATATTTTTTTTATTATGGTGTAGATTTGATATAATGTTATAGTTGTGAGTAATATTTATAAATTTTGAAAAGTATGAAAGTTGTTGTATAATATTCGATTGGTCGTGGAATATTCTTTTTGTCGGGGAATATCCGTACGACGGTACAATCATTGGTGGACCCCACAACAGAATTATTGTCGGATTGAGAAAACGACAAAAATATTTTTATGAAAATAACGGCGGAAGTTTTACCGTTAAAAACTGTTGAACTACTCGGTAGTAAAGAAATCTTAATGTCTGGCGTGGTTGCATAGTAGCACACACGGTATTGATTATTCATACTTACGTGAGAAGTCACTCGGTTTTGTTCAATTATTGCTCTGATAATTCTTTGCATAGTATCTCACGTTATTTAATTCAATTATTGTCGATATTTTATATATTATTAAATCAATAATTGAAATGACAGAGTTATTAATATTATTATTTATAATATTAACGATGTCTAGAAGTTCAGCCAAGGAGAGGTTTGGTCACCTAATTGCGTGCCAATAGGGAGGAATCCTTATTGGAAAGCCACCTCTTTCCTAGGAACGACCTGGACGATTAATATTGTGAATTATAATAATGATGATAAATGTTGTTAAATATATTAAGGTGTGTTTTTATGAAGTCAGGGATGTTTATATATATATATATATATATATATATATATTCTATTTTATTAGTATTATTAATGTAATAAAATAGAAAAACTTTTTATATAAAATAGAATACTTTTATAAAGTTATTTGTTTTATTAGACTATAAATAGAATATATTATATTCTATTATGCATAGTGTTTTGCATAGTAAAATCTTTTATATAAAACAAAATACTTTTATAAAGTTATTTGTTTTATTAGACTATAAATATAATATATTAAATTTATTATGCATAGTATTTTGCATAGTAAAATCTTTTATATAAAACAAAATACTTTTATAAAGTTATTTATTTTATTAGACTATAAATAGAATATATTATATTTTATTATGCATAGTGTTGCATAATTGTCTCTGCATAGTATTTTGCATAGTAAAATCCTTTTATATAAAACATAATACTTTTATAAAGTTATTTATTTTATTAGATTTTAAATAAAATATATAAATATATATATATATATATATATATATATATATTATATTTTATTGCATAGTATTCTTTCTATTTTCCTATAAATAGGATGTTAAGAGAATTATCTTCTATAATCTTGAGCGTATTTCTTTAGAGTTTTAAGAAGCTTTGAGCATAGTGCAAGTTTTCTTCAAGCATATCCTCGCCCTACTAGTCGGAATACTCTTCTTTTACGGTAAGAGATATTATTTGTTGTACTCGTAAGGGGTATTATTTCTTTTATATTCATCAAGAGAATTATTTTCTTTCAATACTCGTAAGGGGTATTATTTCTTTCGTATTCATGAAGAGAATTATTTTCTTTCAATACTCGTAAGGGGTATTATTTCTTTTGTATTCATGAAGAGAACTTCTGTTATTCCATTCTTTATTATTCTGTTGGAATAACTTGTATACGCGAACTACCCTATACTTGGTGAAATTCTTCCATTATTCCATTCTTCATTATTACGTTGGAATAAACATACATCACAATACCGCATACGTGGTGAAATTCTTACGTTATTCCACTCTTTATTATTACATTGGAATATCTTGTCAGGCAAAATTTCACGACACCGGTTCCGTTATTTATTATTTTGTAGGAATATCATATACGTGCGTTTACGCATGACACTGTTCCGTTATTTATTATTTTGTTGAAATAACTTTGTGTGATATGCGGTATATATCGCATGCATGGTGAATTCTCATTATTATTACATTCTTTATTATTACATTGGAATAACCCGATGCATGCGGTCTATCGCATGTATGGTGAATTCATTGTTATTCCATTCTTTTTTTATTATGTTGAAATATCACATGCATGCGGGTTACGCATGACCTGGTTCCATTCTTTATTATTCTATTGGAATAACACATGCTGCGATCTATCGCATGCATGCCTGGTGATTTCTTTTGTTATTCCATTCTTTATTATACTCATTTGGTTAAAGTTTTGACTTCTATACTCTATGAAATTAGTGGAATATCCTTGATGTTTGCGCTTCATCCAGTATCTTTTCATGGAAATATTCTTCTGAGCATTCTTGAATTTTACTCTACAAAGAAGTATCATGTTGATAATTTGGACGTTATTAGTTCCTGGATAAATTAATTCTTGAACTTGTTTTATTGAATTCTTATATCATTGTCATCATCCTCATGTTTATATTATGTTGAAAGTCATCTGTGGCCTGTAGTGCATAGATGGACTTGATATGATTATGATCAGGGATTATTCGGTATAATCATGACCGCAATGTTACAAATGATGTAGAAAAAGTCCTCATTGGCCCGTAATGCATTGATGAACAGTTTTTGGTATGAATATGGCTATGGATTCTCTTCGGCCAAGGGTGCAAAGATGAATTGTTTTATGGCATGATCGTTACCATTGATGAATACACGAATATCCTTGGCCCGTAGTGCATGGATAATTTGTGGTCGTGATACTAATGAATATCCTTGGCCGTAGTGCAGGGATGATGTGGATTATTTATTAAATTCGAGTCTGGTGATAAAAATGATGAAAAACCTTTTTAAATCATAAAAGATAGTAGATTTTATTCTCTACTTGACTCTTTTAATGGATTGCTTGTTCCACTGCAATTAAACTTGATGTCTATTGTATTTTATAAGTTTAATATTGTTGAAAACTGATGATAATTTATTCGCATTATCTTAGTCATAATATTTCTTCTTTGGGCTAGTTGAGCTCACCCTTTCCTTCTTTGTTCTCTTGAAATGAGAATATAATTTGGGGGGACGAGTCGGGGAGCGGATTGATGAGTCGGATGATAGCATTAGTAGTCATCACTATTACATTAAATAGTGTGATAATAAATGTAATGAGGACTGAATTTGAATTTGTATACTGTCTATGAGGACTCTATTGAGGGTGAATATTGTCTAGAAGGCAATATTCTTGTTTAAACTTTCAGTTTATGTTTTGTCGTATTTTATACGACAGTTATATTTGATTTATATACCATGTATTTGGCGACTCAAGATGGGTGATGTATACCAATTTTGGGGGCGTCACAGTTGGTGTCAAAGCTTAGGGATATGATCCCTGGCTGAGATGTGAGACAAGAACTAGGAGGGGAGAGACGGGGAATTCCTTCGCTAATATGACCTACCTAAGTTTATGTGGTATTTAATTGGTCGGTCAGAGTATTGGGATAATATGTGATATGTCAATTAACCCTTGTTTTGTGACAGTGTTTGAAAATGGCATCCCATTTGGTCGATAATGAGGAGCGAATGATGCGAATGTTTCTGCGAGGTTTGAAACCCGAGAAACGTCAATACCTTATCTCTCATAAACTGTGTTTGTATTCAGATGTTGTGAATATGGCTTAGTTATTGGAGCGCGATAATGAGTCAGCACAACCAAAAGGCAACGACCAACAACACGATAATAATTGTACCCAGTGGTGGCGTGGCCATCGAAACAATGATAACCATCGTGGGGGAAATTATCATGCCAAGAATGGTAACCACTTCGGTGGTAATCATGGCCGAGATAATAGAAGTGGAAAATTCAAGAAGAGAAGATTTAACGATGATGGAAAGACATCGGCAGCAACAACAAATTCTAGGGGAGGAGATCGACCGCCAGTTAGATGTTATAGATGCGGAGAGGAGGGACACATAAGTCTAAACTGTTCACAGCCTTCCAAGGTATGTTTTAGTTGTGGAAAAGATGGTCATATAGCTCGATTTTGTCCTATAGCGAAATCAAGTCCAGCTGGGACGGTGGCACCAAAGGCGGATATGGACAAAACAAAGTCGGTGGTTTCAGGAAGAGCATTTTTCGTGACTTCTCAAAAAGCAAGTAACCCGAACGAAGTTAGCACAAGTTAGTTAATTATAAATTTTTGCGAAGTCTATACCTTATTAGATACCGGGTCTACCCATTCTTTTATCTCTCTTGCTTGCGCTCAACATTTAAATTTGACTCCAAAGAAGTTAGACTTTGACTTATCTGTTGAAACTCCGTTAGGAGAAACCTTTATTTCATGTGCTATCCAAGTCTTGGATGAGAGTCACAATTTTTAAATGATATTTCTATCATTAATAAATTTTCCGACGTATTCCCTGAAGACTTCTTGACCTACCCCAGAGCGTGAAATTGAATTTTGTATTGACCCCAGTACAAAATCCATTTCTAAAACCCTTCAATATTTCTTCAACTAAAACAAACGTATAATGCGCAAAGACGTTGGCTGGAGCTGTTGAAGATTACGATTATACCATTCAAAATCATCGTGGAAGAGCGAACGTGGTAGCTAACGCGTTAAGTAGAAGATCGTATGCGTTTACGAGTACTATGTTGTTAACACAAAATTCCATTTCGTATAACTTACAAATGATAAAGATAGAGTTAAAGACTCTAAAGACCCACGTGGTGATATCAAATATACGATTAGAATCGACTTTAATCGATAAAGTTAAAGCCGCTCAAGCTACATACTCGAAACTGATGAATGTGAAGAAGAAGGTTCAAGAGGGCGTTATTCTAGAAGCAAGAATCGATGAAGAGAGGAAATCTCAACCCTCGATTTTATTGGCCCATTTGAAATCCTCGATTAAGTAGGAACTGTGGCCTATAGACTCGTTTTATCGCCATATGTTGCGTGTTCATAACGTTTATCACGTACCGATGTTACATAAATATGTGGATGACCCGAACCCCATTATTGATTTAGAACTGAACGAGATAGTAGAAGATTTAACGTATGAAGATGTACCTGTTAAAATCTTGGAATATATTCTACGCTTAAAGGTTATACCTCAAGAGTTAGAATCTGACGAAGTGTCCTCATTTGTTCGGCATACCAGGTACGTACGTAAATTTCAAGGGTGAAATTTCATAAGGAGGGGAGATTGTGAGACCCCAAATTATATGAATAAAGAATTAAAATTTTATCAGTTTAACATTGTTGAAGACTAATGATAATTTATTTTGCATTATCTTAGTCATAATATTTCTTACTGGGATAGTTGAGCTCACCCTTTCCTTCACTGTTCTCTTTAGGAAATGAAAATATAGCTGGGACGAGTCGGGGAACGGATTGACAGTCCAGATGATAGCATTAATAGTCCTCACTATTCTGTTAAATAGTGTGAAAAAAAATGTGACAGTGTTAAATGAAAGAAATGTAACTAAAATTTATAACTATTAATGTGGTCTGTGCAGGAAAATGCGATGAACTTCAACTGCTATTTATTTTTCTTAAATGAAAAAAACTGTGGTAGCACAGTGTGTGGATTTCTTTGAATTCTGGAAATCCTGATTGTATGCAAGGCATTATGACGCTCGAGGACTTCTTCACCCCGATCGAGATGAAAGATGGGTGACATCTCACCTTTCGGGTGAAGGATTTGGTTAATATAATGCGTAAAAGAAATTCAATATTATGAAGAACATTGGTGATGCTGACAGGCGTTGGTTCTCTTGTTGCAAAGTACTATAACTTGACCACTAAAACCAAGGACTGTCTTGATCTTTTTCTCCTGTTAGATGGACTTTATTATTTTGATAGTTGGCTCAAGGATGCTCTGAAGTTTGGTAACGAAACAGTTGACAACTTTGTGGATGAATCAATTACTGCATTATTAGGTGCAATTGAAAAGCTGCACATAGAAAATCAGAAGTCAGTTACTTCTAGAATCTTGATGACAATCAAGAATCTCCTCTGTCAAGAATCTTGATGACAGTCAAGAAAATTGGTACCATCCTCCTCCTTTATCTATTCATAATTAAGTTTTAATAATAGAAAATTCACACATACATATATATATTTGTTTATATACTCTTATATGTACATGTGTGTGTTCTGAGGCATTAATTTATGCTGATCTGTGAAGAAATTAAGACTGAGAAAATGAATAGATGCGCATATCAGCAGAACAACAACGCCTTTGCTTCTCTTGGAGATTTCAGGATGAGGGGTTCTTCTATTTCAGATGGCGTCATTTGCCGTAAACCTCGTCACGTTGGTCTCTTGAATCCTTCAAAGTATGTCACTTTTTTCTTTTTTATTTATTTTAAATATGATATAAAAAAATGAGCTTTAATTTTGATTTTTACATCTAACCTATGTTTTTTTGGGGGGTTTATATGCAGTTATCAAACGGAGTTATGTGATTCAAGAGCAGGGCCGGAGCTTCTGGACATGATTCTCACGAAGGTATTTTTTCTTTTTTTGGTTAAGATTTTTTGGTTTTCGACTGTTTTTAAAATTAAAAAAAAAAATTGAGTTATGTGTTGGTTATTGGGAACTGCTTTTTGGATCTTGGTTTCGTTTAGATTTTTGGGTTGACTGTTTTTATGGAAAAAAATTCGAGTTATGTGTTTGGTTATGGGGAACTTTATTGGTGTTGATTTATTATGCTTATGCTTAAATTTATTGATGACTGTCAATACATGTATATTTGATTTTCAATCTTCTATCTAAGATGCTATTCCTTATAAATAAAATAAGGAATAAATTTGCAACCAGAATTTGCAAAAAAAATAAAATTAACACCATCAAGTTTATTTTTAGCAGCTTGGCTGTTGAATCTGTTATTCCTACCTTGTATCCGAAAGTTATATTCTGATTCAATTTCTCCTGCAGCTGATCTCTACTGCTGCTCTTTTCTTGGCTGCGAAGAGTGAAGAGACAGCATGCCCTCTGCACAACGTATTGAGAGCATCATGTGAAATTCTGCATAACCAGGACTTCACTTTACTTTCGTACCAGCTTCCTGTTGTGAGTATCTAAAATACTATAACCTCTCTCCTCTCTGTGTTTGATATTTATTTTTTTGCATTTTTTTATGGGGGGAATGGAGTTAGAGCTGTCTTGATCAAAGATGGAAACAAAAAGAGAATCTATCTAAAGATATAATTGCTTTGTCTAAAACTTTATTTTTGCCAGCCAACCATTATATGCAAGTTTTGTTTGTGATGGAATCTGGACTCTTGAATTGACCAATCCATAACTTAAAGAGAAAGAGAAATATAATTCTGATTGTTTAACGTTAACGTTAACTGATTACTGATCTTCTGGAAACTGTGAGATTCTAAATTGGTCAGTGTTTCAAGTGTGTAATGTCGATGATGATTTAGAAATTTTATTCTCAGTTTAAATTCTCAATATGCTTTCCTAAATTTGGTTGCTCTTGAACAGGATTGGTTTGAGCAGTATCGGAAACGGGTGATTGAGGCTGAGCAAATAATATTAACAACTCTAAATTTTGAGCTTAATGTGCAGCATCCGTATGCCCCTCTTACATCCATCCTCAATAAACTAGGCCTTTCTCAGCCAGTACTGGTGAATTGGGCACTTAGCTTGGTTAGTGAGGGGTAAGTTCACAACTTTTATTTTCTCCCTTGAATTTTATAGTATTTGACCAGAACCTTTACACGTCATTGACATCTTTATTGATTACTTCAATCCATGTCGAGGTGATGCTAGATAGTGTGATTTAGTCCATTCTTGTGCACACCAACAATCTATTTAGCATATTGTTATGCCATAAATCTGACCTTGTTCGCTCTTTGGCATTATCTGCTGTCGTGTATTTTGTTGTGGCCTATACTTGAATCCAGGCAGAAATCCCTATTTTGAGTGTTGTGTAGGATTACATAATCATTCTTCTAGTTAAAATTATCATGACCTTTTTCCTATATGGGCAGTGGTGGTTCAAATCTCAATCAGGATTGCACTACGGATGAGCCTTGGATTTACTGGTGTGGAGGATAAGTTGGTTTGTTCTTTCGCTCTATTTGGATTTCTACTGCTTCTTACTTGTGTCAATATCTTCATTCTATGCTCTTGAGTTATTGATCTATGATGTCGTTCTGGCATGCTTTATTGATTTGTTTGGATTGGCATATAATTATAGGGGTATATAGAAGATTAACGTGCTCACCTGTATGATATTCTTAGCTGGTGGGTTGATATGTTGTTCATCAAAAGTTTAATTTCTCATCTGAAGTTGAACAAGGGATGTGTTTTGTGAGTTGCAAAAATTAACCCGATTGTAACTATTCCCTTCCCTGTTTCTGGTGTTAATTAACATGTCAGACGTTGATGGTGTTAATTTTTTTTGCAAATTCATGTTGTAATGTGAATGATTTTAAATGATGTATATAATATTTTTTATATTTTATTTTATATTGTATTTGTGTTTGTTCAATAAATGTGCATTATTTTTTTTTTTAATATGAAAAGGCTATAGCGACGGTCATCGACCGTAGCTATAGTGTTATATAAAACACATCCCCATAGCGACGGTCATTGAGAGTCACTATAGACATCTATAGCTACGGTCATGACCGTAGCAATAACTCTCAACGACCGTTAGTAAAGAGCAAATACATGATTTTGCCATGACCTATAGCTAGGGTCGGTGACCGTCGCTATAGGCCAAAAGACCGTCTCTATAGGCTTTACCATTTGGTTCTATGGCGACGGTCGGCGATCGTCGCTAAAACTTTTAACGACGGTCTTTTGGCCTATAGCGACGGTCGGCGACTGTCGCTATAAGCTGATTTTCTTGTACTGTGGGCTAGTTGAGCTCACCTTTTCCTTAACTGTTCTCTTCAGGAAATTAGAATATAGCTAGGACGAGTCGGGGAACGGATTGACAATCCAGATGATAGCATTAGTAGTCCTCACTATTCTGCTAAATAGTGTGATAATAAATGTAATGAGGACTGAATTTGAGTTTGTATATCATACATAAGGACTCCATTGAGAGTCGATATTATGCAGAAAGGCAATATTCTTGTTTAAACTCTCGGTTTATGTTTTTTGTCGTATTTTACACTTACAGGTTGTGAAAGTAATATGCACACAAGCCAATCATGTTTGATGATAAAGCATATACTTTGTAACAATCTTATTCATTTATTAATAAAAAGTATTAATTTATTAAAAGGCTTTTAATTATCTACGTGATCTTTGTTTTATAATATGTGATAAACCCATAGTTTTAAGCAATGCTTTTAGAATAATGATGATGATCATTCTAATGAGATCTAAATTCTTTGAAAGCTTAAAACTAAAATAGTTCCTAATCGTTGGATTACTAAATTGGGGATTAGTGAATCCAGGATAGATTAATACATCGTTGCTTGTTCATTGGATGAGGATGATTGATCTCATGATCATTTGTGGGAGACACTAAAGCAAGTATGTAGGTGCTTATTAGAGAATAAGTTCACTTTGAGCATTGGCTCGCTAAGGAATACCTAATGGAGTTTTACTTGCTGTCAATAGGAATTTCTGTAGTGATAGTAAGTCAAGTGATCCTTGGACTTGAGATCATCATAGTATCTTGTGTATGATGAGTTATACTTTGACTTATTCCTTAAGACCCTTAGGGTATATCAAAGGGTATGCTTGGGTATAATAAGTTATACATGGAGATAATGTATGATCGATAAAGAATCTACCACTTATTAAAAGAAGAGAAATGTCCTATGTGATTCGATAAATGACAACCCGGTAGTCCTTGGCAAGGCGAATGAAATTAGAAAGGAGTTTCTAATATGCATTATTTGGTGTTGTGCATTTAAGGATCGAAATACATATAATTAAATAAAATAAGACTTCGATAAGAAGTATGCCTTATATTTAATTGGGACATTGTATGGTGGAAGGATTGAATTATCATGAGTAACTATTTACTCAAAGGTTCTTTTATGATTAATGTTGAAATCTATATTATACGGAAAGTCGTTGATCGCTAGGGAGGCTTATCCCTATTGTAGAATAAATATTATTTATTTAAATAAATTAATTATTTAATTTATTTATTTAAATAAGATTAGAATTATTCTAATTGATTTATTCACAATCGGTTTAATATGGAGAACCTAAAGGGTCACACCATAAAAGGAAGAATAATTATTTAAGAAGTTAATGGCATAATCGTAATAATATGTTATGTATATTTAATTTAATCTATGGTGATAGAATAAATTAAATAGCTTAATATTATTATTTAATATTTTAGAAATATAAAATATAAATTAATAAGAGGAGTCTTATTAATATTATTACAATTATTATTATTATTTTAATTTCTAAAAGAGTTTAGGAATTAATTTAATATAAGTACTCTCATTTATTCCTAATTAGATTAGGAAGGAAAATTAGTTAAAGGAGTTTAATTAATTATCCCTAATAAGATTAGGGAGCCCCTTTAATTAAAAGGGTTTAATTAAATAATACCTTATTTTTTTTAATAGGGTTACTTGATATCTTTATAAGAGGAGTCTTATATGAGATATCAAGAAGACGTTATAATTCCAATGGTTGTAGAGTACGCTCCTTTTCTATAGAGATAGAAAAACTAGGGTTTAGCCAACCACCCATCTTCTTGAATCCTTCTTCTTCCTTGGTGGATCACATCTAGAGGCCAAACACTTGGGTGGCTAACGTTGATCAAAGGAAGGAACCAAACCCGGTGGATTCAAGTTGAACGCGAAAAGAATTGGAGGTGAACTTGTACTTGAGGAAGCTCGGATCTTCAAGGGTATGATTCTTGTTCTTCAATTTTTTCGTTTAATTAATAATTGTGCATAAAGGGTGATCCGGGTATATGGTTTGTAAATTTTTTAAAACTCTGATTTTCATGTTTCCGCATATTTTGTGCAATTTGATTGCGTTCATGAATATTACAAACCTAACAAGTTGTACAATTAAGTTGTATTTGATTTATGTACCATGTATTTGGAGACTCAATATGGGTGATGTATACCAATTTTGGGGGCGTCACATTCATCATTGTCCAAACCCTAGGGTTGGCGTTGCGGCGCCACTCTACGATTGGGTACAATTTGGACTTGGCGTTCTATGACTTGTGAGTCATTGCTCTTCTTCATGTCGTATTCATGGCTGAAAGTCTTTGTAAGTTCAGACACTATTACGGCACTACGGCGACATCTTTTGGCCTTGGGTTGGCGTCGCGGCGCCAACTCTGTGCCTCAGAAAATTTTACAGATTTTGAAATTTTGTGAAACTCCCGGACGCATAACTTCTTCGTTATAAGTTTGAATTAGTTCGTTCAATAGCCTACGGTTCAAAAATTACATACTCTATGCGTTCATGCAAGAATTTTATCTATTTGACTTCGTTTGCTAAAATTTCACCTATTAGTTCAGTTTTAACAAAAAGCGATAAGCGTTAAATGAGCGTTCAACGCTTTCGTTCTTTGTTCTAAGTCGGAATCCGGTCATTTTCGAGTCCGCAACTCTATAATGCCAAATATGACTTGTCTCCATCGAAAACCAGCGTTTAGAGTTCAAACAAAAATATGACTTCCATTAGAGAATTTCACGAATTCGACGATTATAAATCAATTGTTAAAATTAAAGTGAAAAACTCATTACTAATGATTTGATTATCATTCTAAATGGATTTTAATCATCATACCAACATTTTAAGTTACTTATTATACCAACTTATTATCAAAGTAAGTTTTAACTTATTCTCATATTTTGATGGCTTAATCAACTTATAAACTACAAATTCCATTTCTTATGACTTAATATGGACTTAAGTCCTTTACTCAATGTTCTAATATCATATTGAACATACTAACATCATATGACAATCATATGATAAGTTCATCATAAGTTATCAACTTATATAGGTTCTAGTTGCTTATTCACAACTTATTCGGCTTAAGTTCATTCATTAATCACTTCTTATATGTTCTTAGCATATAAGTTCATTAAGCTACACTTCTCTATCAAACTTACTATGGTGGAGATAGACTAATAGCATAGGATCATTTACCTTTGATGACTTAGGTCTTCTTCTTCTTCTTCCTGAAAGAAATACGAAAGTCTAACTTAACTTGCTTATTCTCTCTAACACTTCAGCACTTATCTTTATGGAAGTTGGATGAAATAAAACAAGCAACAAATGAATTGTGAGCTCTCTATTTATAGGCTTGGCAAAGTAAGGGTATAAGAGTCATTATAACCTCCCACCTCCTCAACTAACCTCCTTACTATTCCTTACTTAACAACCAAGTCTACTTGCTTATCACTTCTAATACTTAGCCATCACAACACTTATCTTATGCTTAGCCAATACATAAAGTTCTTGCCCACCAAGACTACCCATATCACTCTTTGTTTGCTCCATGGATCATGGCTAACCTATTGGATCATTACATTGGGCTTGCTTAATTAATCAAGCTTATTTAATGTTAGGCTTGCATTACATTGGTTTGGACTCTTAATAAACAACCACTTGGGCTTGCATATCACTTCCTATTGGACTTCTACCAATATGCTAATAATCCTACAAGTCCATTTCATTTAATTAACAACCTTGACATATAGACTATAAGTATAATTCTCGTATTCTAACTCATATATTTATTCATAATATACGTTATTCCATTCTCCATACATATTCGTATAATACTTCATATTATACTTGAGTTCAATACCTCGCACAATGCATATGTATCATACGATTAATACATTCTTTTCTTAACGCTTAATATTCCTAACGTGCTCAAATTAAGTCCACATGCAAAATATTGCGTTTCCATACTTAGATTATTATTACATAATCCATCTCACCTTAATATTATAACGTTACGTATTTCTCGGAAGTTCAAAAATAATTCTCGAGCAGAAATCAATGTATAGTGTTTTTCAAAAAAAATCTCGGAAAGCTTTTATTTTCGTCTTAGAAATTCAAACACTTTAATTCATTCACGTAGTTAAAATACTACGACTTTCCGACGTTTCTAGGTTATAGAACGACATTCATCTTATCAATACGTAATAATAATAAATAATATTATTTTATTCATTATTAAAAGTATTTATAAAAGGTTCAATTTTTTGGGGCGTTACACTTTCTCCCCCTTATAAGGATTCTGTCCCCAGAATCTCACTATATAAAAAAAATTACACAAACAAATGAGGGTAATTCTTTTTCATCATTTCTTCCAACTCTTACGTTGCCTCTTCTGCATAGTGGTTCTACCATATCACCTTCACGGAAGGTATGACTTTATTCCGCAGAACTTATTTCTTCGTATGATAAGTCCTTCTCGATATATATAGGCTTATATTCTATCACATGTTTATAATCTGGCTTATAAGGACGTAACACGGATATGTGAAACACATTATGTATTCCTTCTAGGTCTGGAGGTAATGCTATCATATAAGCTACCTCACCCACCCGTTTTAATACCCCAAAAGGTCCTATAAACCTTGGACTTAGCTTTCCCTTCTTTCCAAAACGTATCTTTACTTTCTAGGGAGATACCTTTAGAAATACGTACGAACCTACTTCAAATTCTCTATTCTCTCTATGCGAATCTGTAAACTTCTTCTGTCTATCTTGAGATGCTAGAAGACGCATTTGTATCATCTTGACAATGTCTGCTGTTTGCTGCACCAATTCTGGTCCTAGCATTCAGCGTTCTCCTACCCCATCCTAATACAGTGGTGTTCTGCATTTCCTCCCATACAAAGCTTTGTAAGGCGACATACCTATGCTTGCATGATAACTATTGTTATACGCAAACTCCACTAATGGTAGATGATCATCCCAACTACCCTTGAAATCCATGACGCAAGATCTTATCATATCTTCTAACGTCTGAATTGTTCTCTCGCTCTATCCATCAGTTTGTGGATGATACGCCGTACATAGCTTCAACTGCTTTCCCAACTGCTCTTGTAGACTCCTCCAAAAGTTCGATGTGAATCGTGGATCACGATCTGACACAATAGATACTGGTACTCCATGTCTGCAAATTATTTCCTTAATATAGAGTCTAGCTAACTTATCTAAGTTATACTTAACCCAAATTGGCAAAAAGTATACCAATTTCGTTAATCCATCCACTATTACCCAAATCGCATCATACCCTTTCGTTGTAGTCGGAAGTTCCACCATAAAATCCATCGTGATATTTTCCCACTTCTACTCCTGAATTTCCAATGACTATAACAAGCCACTTGGTCGTTGATATTCGGTCTTAACTTTTTGGAAAGTCAAGCACCTACTCACGTACTATGCTATCTCTCTCTTTATGTTCGGCCACCAAAAACTCTGTCGAAGGTCTTGATACATCTTAGTACTCCGAGGATGAATCAAAAACCTCGAACTATGAGCCTCTTGTAATACCTGCTCCTTTAATTCCATCTCATTCGGAACCCAAATTCTTCCTTCAAATCTTTATAATCCCTCATTATTAAGACTATACTTAATATCTTTTTCGTTGGCTAGCCGCTCCTTTATCCGGTCACACTCATCAGTTTTGAGTTGCACCTCCTTAACTCTCTCTACAATGGTAGATTGCATCTCCATTGTAATCAACATTTGTCCTGCTTCACTCGGCAGTTTCACTTCCAGTTCCATCCTAGCCATATCTGTTATTAACTCAGATTGAGCCGTTAACAAAGATAACTTTTCCCGACCCTTCCTACTTAAGGCGTCGGCAACTGCATTGGCTTTCTAGGGTGATACAGGATTTCACAGTCGTAATCCTTTATCAACTCCAACCATCTCCTCTGTATCATATTCAACTCCTTCCATGTGAAGATATATTTTAGACTCTTGTGGTCCATGTATATCTCACACTTTTCTTCATAAAGATAATATCTCCAAATCTTTAGAGCAAAAACTACTGCGGCCAGTTCCAAATCATGAGTAGGGTAAACTTTCTCATAATCCTTCAACTGCCTAGATGCATACGCAATGACCTTGCCATGCTGCATGAGCACGTAACCAAGTCCTCTATGCTAAGCATCGCTATACACTACAAAATTTCCTGTGTCATCGGGTAATGACAAAACAGGCGCTTCACTCAACCTCTTCTTCAGTTCTTGAAAACTGTCCTCACATTTATCAGTCCACGTGTATTTCACCGTCTTCCTTGTCAAGTTAGTCAACGGAGTAGCTATCTTTGAAAAATCATGGATGAATCTCCGATAGTAACCTGCTAACCCTAGGAAACTCCGCACCTCAATCGGCATTTTTGGTTGTTCTCAACTCATCACGACTTCCACCTTCGCTGGATCTACTAAAATCCCCTCTAAAAATTGTACCTTCTTCAACCAAAATTCACACTTAGTGAATTTCGGATACAACTTCTCCTTTCTTAGTGTCTCCAACACTAATCTTAGGTGTTCAGAATGATCTTCTAGCGTCTTAAAATAGACTAGAATATCATCGATAAACACCACGACGAACTTGTCTAAATATTGTTTGAACACTCTTTTTATAATATCCATAAATGCAGCTGGTGCATTTGTCAATCCAAATGACATCACCGAAACTTCGTAATGACCATAACGAGTCTGAATGCTATCTTTGGTACATCCTCCTTCCTAACCTTCAATTTGGTGATACCGGTTCTTAAATCTATTTTAGAAAATACTTAGCCCCTTTTAAGCGATAAAAAGATCATCAATCCTGGGCAATGGGTATTTATTCTTTATCGTTAACTTGTTCAACTCTCGATAGTTGATAAAAAGTCTTAACGATCCGTCCTTCTTCTTGACAAATAGTACCGGTGCTCCCCACGGCGAAACACTCGTTTGAATGTACTTCCTGTCCAATAGTTCTTGTAACTGCACCATCAACTTCTTCATCTCCATTGGCGCCATACGATACGGTGCCCTGGAAACTGGTGCTGCTCCTAGCACGATGTCTATTACAAACTCTGTCTCCCTATCCGGCGGAAGACCCGAAAATTCACTTTGAAATACATCGGCAAATTCTCTCACTATAGGTATTTGTTCCATGATTGCTACCACTCTCTAGGTATCAACAACATGACACATATAACCTACACATCCCTTCCTCAGTAATTTCCTAGTTTGTGTCATGGTTAGACAATACGAACGTCCCAGCGATCTATTCCTGTAAAATACTACCTGAGGTTGTCTTAACGTTTTAATGTTCACATATTTCTTTTGACAATTAATAATTGTCCAATGGTTAACTAACCAATCCATTCCAAGAATTATGTCTAATTCTCCTAACTTTATCGGTATCAAATCTACCGATAATTTAGAACCCCGTATATCTACACAACAACTCATATAAACATCTTCAACAGGAATTATTTCTTCATTTGCTACCTTAATATTTAAAGGTATAAGCAACTTTTCGGGAAGTAATATTAATCGTCTAGCAAAATTGCATGCTAGAAATGAACAAGTAGCACCCGAATCAAACAACACGTAAGCATTTATGTCGTTGATCGGAATAATACCTATGACGACGTCCCCTGATGCAACTGCATCTTGGACTGTCATGTTAAAGGTACGGCCCATTAGCCTAACCCGCTGTGTTGGACCGCTAATAGCTAACTTACCGCTATTAGTGCCTCGGTTCCCATCCGTTCCCTTCTTCGGGCAGTTCTTTGCCATGTGGTCATTTGACCCACACACAAAGCATCCGTGATTCTTCTTCGGACTCGGACAGTTAGGCGAAATGTGCCCTTCCTGTGCACAGTTATAACAGACGGCCTTCCCCTTGAGACAGACTCCTAAGTGAGTCTTCCCACAGGTCTTTCAGGCCTCCATCCTCCTCTTTGGGTCTCATTGTTTCACTCTGGTATTCCTAGAGCTAAACATCGTCCTCTTCTGTCCCTCACCACTACCGCTGTCTCCTTCGACCTTTACACCCCCATCCACTTTCCCCTTGCTCTTCTTGTCCTTGTGGTATTGACTCAGAGCCTCACTACCACCTCCGGCGATTATCTCCTTCTCTAAAATGGTTCCAAATGAAGTACTTTGGAATACTGAAATACGGCTATAGAGCTAGGGTTTCAAGCCATGCTCGAACCATCACGCCTTCCTAACCTCAGTATCCACTAGGTGTGGAGCGAACCTCTCCAGTTCATTAAACTTGGCGACGTATTGGGGAACAGTCATGTCCCCTTGTTTCAAGTCAAGAAATCACATCTCCATGCTCCCCTGCATGCTCGTGGGAAAGTAGTTCTCGAAGAATATCTCCTTGAACCTCACCCACGTCAGATTCTCTATCCCGGCCCTAGTCTGATTGGCTTCCCATCAAAATTTGGCCTCTCCCTTCATCATATAGGTTGCAAAGGCAACCTTATGGGCCTCGTCAACATTTTCTATCACAAATGCCTTTACTATTTCCTTCACCCACGTTTGGGCTTCAATAGGGTCCGTAGTTCCTTTGAACTCCGACGGACCTACGCTCTTGAAATCCTTAAAGGTAGTAGCTCGTGCTACTCCTTGATTTACGGGGATATTAGCCCCTATTCTATTAAAGGCAGTTGTTAATAAATTAACAAACTCCTACATCGAGTTAACCGGACCTCCCTCCGGTTGACTCGCATTAACTCCTTGGTTATGTTGCACTCTTCTCGGCGGCATTTTGCTGATACAATAAACACATTTCGTTATTATTCCTTTCTTTATTAATTAATATTAAACAATAACTTCAACATCCATTACTCATTATTTTTTATAAAAAAGGCTTATATTCATTCTTTGTAGTATAATACTATGTCGGTTACATTACACAGCCTAAGATGATTACATTACTTTCCTGCTATTGCTTTCCAAAAATTGGGATTTACAAAAGACTACCCTTCACTATACAAAAGAGGGCTTTACGTCACTACTAATTACAAAATATTTACATACCTAAACTACTCTAGTTACTACTAGATTACATCTGTCTTAAGGCATTATCGAAATCTGCCTTGGCAAGACCGGCAATGATATCATGGCTAATAGTATGTCATTTCTAGCCCACCTCTACAGGATATCCAGCTACTTGCTACTGGAAATCTGTGTGAGAACTCCTATGTATATAGGACATTCTCCCTATCTTCTATAGTTTGGTCTTTAGCTCCTCCTTGAGCTCAAAGACTCATGTTTCAGTTCATTGACCTTGTCCTTGGCCAAAACCCTCTCATCGTGCTCCTGCTCCCATATAGACTCCACATCAGTCTTGTCCTCTATGATAGCTTGGAGCTCTGCTTTCAGCTCCTTGACCTCCTAACAGTAATGGATATTTCTATCCAATACCGACATGAACAGAGACATCATCGACCCCCCAGGAGCTATCTCTGCTGCTATAGCTACTGGATTAAAGGACACTGCCTCCGCTTCCTCCTCTATTATACCATCGAATACTAACACGAGGTCAGGATCCTCCGACTCTCCAGACTCAATAACGATTAACTCAGGCTCTGCCGCTATGGGGTTTTGTATGACCTCTACTTGATTCACCGATTATTCACTAATAGCATGTCCATCTACATACATTCCATTTCTCCTGACATCTACACAAAATAATTAAGTTGATTAGTACACATCAGTAGAATAATAAAAACACATAATATAATCATAATGCATTTTTCTTATAAGGTTATTTTCTTCTTTTACTTCTTTGACTTCTCTTAAGGTTATGACTTAAGGTTTTTAATCCCCACATAAGTTTTATAACCTAATGCTTTGATACCAACCTGTGACACCCCCAAATCCGGGTATCTTTCAACCCGATAAATGGTGCTACACGGTACTACCATTCACACATTCATTCAATTGAAAAGTCTCAAAAGGACGAATATGTCTTCTATATATACAAAATAATATTACATTTCCCCAGGTTCTTTATAACCCATACATTCGTTCTTGTCATAATATTCGATATATTACAAACATTCACCTATACTATTACATAAGTAATCTAAGGGTTCGTCTTCGCCTTGCCCTTATCCTTGTCGGAGACTTCGGTCCGTTCGATCTCAGCTGTGTTCATCTGGTTCAAGAAAGAGTGAGCATAACTAGCTCAGCAAGTACTACAATTCTAAAAAACAACATGCTTGAAACATAAAACTCGTATATCTTCAATAACTGAACAATAGTTATGAAGTACTATCGATAATTCAAAATAACACTTCTTTTAATTCAAAACATTTTACAGAAACAATATTTAGTAAAACATCAATTCCGGTCCAAGACCTTGAGCATTTCATAAGTTCTTTTGAAAAGGACATCCGGCGCTTAAGTCAAGTAACTCAGGCATTTCTTACTAGCTTGCGTCCCAGGTGATCGACTATAGTACTCTATGTTGATCGACACTACATTCATTAAGCGTGTATATGTTTAAGTTGTGGAAACCTCACGTACTGTCATTAAACGACAAAAACATTTAAAATAGGTATACATCACCCATTACGAGTAGCCAAATACATAGTGCGAGAAAAATAACTATAACTTTATTAATACTGATTTTAAATGCAAAAATCGACAAACACATCTTGTGAGTTTAAATACAAATATTATCTTCTAGACAATATCAACACCCAAATAAAGTTCTCATTACAATTATTGATGTACTATTTTACAAAAATAGTGAGATTGCTAAAACAACATCTAGGACCATCACTCTATACCCGATTTGGTTCTGCTATATGTTCTCGCTTCACGAGAAGAAAAATGGAACAAAAAGGAAAAGGGTGAGCTCAACTAGCCCAATAAAGAATATTATGACTAAGATAATATAAAAAATTATCCTTAGTCTTGACGAGGAAAAAATCGATAGAATATAATAAATGACAAGTTTTAGATCAACAAGCTGCGGTGAAAACAACAATTCATTAGAAGAGTTAAGTAGAGAATGAAATCTACTATCATTTATGAATTTAAAAGTCCATCATCAATATTTTATCCTGTAACATCAATCGATATACATCAAATATTCATCTTTACTCTTGGCCGAAGATATTCATTTGTATCACCCGGTTGGTCGTATTCATCTCAACTTTTGTTCATCTTTGCACTCTGGGCCAAAGATATTCATCAAGTAATCATTCATCTTTGCTTCTGAGGCCAAAGATATTCATCAAATATCATCATTAAGGTGAAGATGATGAAAAACATTTTAGAAAACGAATCCAATGAAGCGAGAAGGACAAATATTAGGGATTAAGTATTTCGGTTTATCAAATCAATAATACTTCATAATAACCAAGTGTGAAGTAGAATTCAAAAATAAAGATCAAAACATGGATCTGATCAAAGATAGTAACCATAAAAGACATCTAGAGACGAAAAAAGAAAATTTCATTTTTTTGGTGAATAGTGTAGTATTAAGTGAATAGTGTAAAGTATCGTGAATAGTTAAAAGTATCGTGAATAGTAACCCCGACACAAAAGTTTCAAATTTGATTAAAAAGTTCAAACCAATATTTGGCATAATGATATTGAAGAAAATAATATCATTTAAGAAGAAAATAACATCTCTTACCTCAAAAAATCAGTACTTCAGAATGAAAGGTCGGAAGTGATGCTGAATGAAACTTGTACTGAACAACAACTCTCAAAGTATCTAAATACTCACAAAATACGCTCGATATATATAGAGAGAAAAGAGAAAGCTTATATTTACGGTGTGATTTTCAATTCTAACTTAGCCCTCTATTTATAGGAAAATGTTAGCCTGGCAAGAAGCGGACTTGACTGCTACACGATGGCTTTACACCTACTACTATTGCCATCCACCACATTTGAAATAAAATTAAGCACATTTCTTCACCAACCACAAGTGGGGCCCACTCAATTCTAGAATTTTCCACCAAAATCATTTATAAACCTAATTTAAGAATCGGTCACCTCTTAAAATTCATAACAAATCATACGTTCATTTTTAGTGGTTCAAAATTTGTGGACATATACTCAACTTATATATGTATAACATATCCAAAAATCACTGCGATCCAGCGGTCGGATTAAAAATTATAACTCACAATATATATGTAAAAATCTTGATTTGATTTTTAATACCTCAATTCGACAAAAAAATCTTGATAAAACACCTTAACATTAAATCCTTCAATTATAACCACATAAAAAAATAAATCCATCATTTATATCCACATCAAATAAATATTTCCTTATCATATAAATCAATAATTAATTATTCACAAATAATATTACGAGAATCACTGATTATGATGACTAGGTAGTTCCCGAGGAAGAGGGGCTTTCGATAAGGATTTCTCCTTCTTGGTAGCCTTGATTAGGTGACCAAACCTCTCCTTAGTCGAGAACTTTCTAGACATTGCCAATAATGTTATCTAATAATATTATTCAAATAATATGAATTATTGATCGATAATGGGAAATCTTGTGCGATGACAATTATTGAAACAACAATAATATAAAATATCAATATGACAATTATTGAATCAATAAAATAAAATATTGAAAAGTAATTACGTAACAATTATTGAGTAGTGCCTTCTTACGTAAGGATTAATAATTAAAAAAAATGTACAATATCATATGGTGTGTCTTTCTTTGTGCGACCCGCAGCGTATTCTTATATTTTAACCACCAGGTATTCAAGCGGTGTTAGCAGTAACAACTCTCGTCGTTATTTATAAAAACTCAAACTTGTCATTTTCTTCATCCAATAGTTATTCCATTATGGGGCCCACAAATGACTGCGCCGTCGTACGGATATTCCCGATAACAAGAATATTCCACGACCAAACGAATATTCCCCGACAGAAATGAATATTTTACAACCACTTGCTTATTTTATAAAATTTGCACATTTCACCCATAACCAAAGTATTATATCAAATTAAATCCTTATTATTTCAAGATAATAAAGAGAAAATTTAATTTTATTTATAATAAGATGGGGTCTTACAACCTCCCCTCCTTATGAAATTTTGTCCTCGAAATTGGCGTGCACGTACTAGTGTTTGAAAAGGTGAGGGTACCTCGCTTTCATTTACGATTCAACTCCCATTTTATTTCCTCGATAGCATGGTTCCTCCACAAAACCTTAACTTGTGGTATAACCTTTGTTTCGTAGGACATGCTCTCTTTCTATCCAATATCTTGTGGTACCTCCTCCTATGTTAAATCTTGGCTATCTCGTGGGTTCTAACTTGATGATGTGGTTTTGGTCTTTCACATATTTACGTAACATCGATACATGAAAAACATTATGAACACGCGACATACTTAGCGTTAAGGCGAGTCTATAGGCCATAGTTCCTACTCGATCGAGGATTTCAAATAAATCGAAGGTTTGAGCTTTCTTCTCTTCATCGACTCTTACTTCTAGAATAACGCCTTCTTGCACCTTCTTCTTTATATTCATCAGCTCCAGGTCTGTAGCTTGAGTGGCTTTAACGCTATCGATTAAAGTTGATTCTACTCGTATATCATCACGTTGGTCCCTAGAGTCTTTAACTCTATCTCTATCGTTTATAAATTTTACAAAATAGGTCTTTGTGTTCAACAATATTGCACTCGTACTTGCGTACGATCTTCTACTCAATGCGTCAGCTACCACGTTTGCTTTTCCAGGATGGTATGGTCAGAATAGGTGCCAAAATGAGTCGCCTCTTAAGCTCTTGGAAAATCTTCTCGCATTCCTCGCCCCATACAAATTTTGTATCTTTCTGAGTCAACTAATTTAACAGAGTAGAGATTCGAGAAAATCCTTCCACTAATCTCCGATAGTAACCGGCTAAGCCTAGAAAACTAGATATTTCGATTACTGACTTAGGTTGCTCTCAACTGTGACTCATATCCCAAACTTGGATAGCACATCACAATGGCGCCTATCAGCTTACCACTGCATGAATATGACGTCCCCTACGGAGAGTCTAGCTTTAGTGTATTCCACAAAGGAAGTCACCAGATAGAGGCTCAGGTACAAACTTCTATAGTTGGGTTTTTAGCTCCTGAAGTTCAATAGGAGCCATTCGACATGAGAATTTTAGAAATGGGTTTTGTACCGGGTTCAAAGTCGATACAAAATTCAATATCACGCTCAGGAAATTCTTCAGGAAATACATCAGGAAATTCACTAACAATAAGAATATCATTCAAATCTGACGTATTTTTGTTTAAATCCATGAAATGGGCTAAAAAAGCTCGACATCCATTTTTCAATAAACGAATGGCTTTATGACTTGGTATGAAAGTGTTTGACCTCAATGGTTTGGTTGCTTTGAATTTGAATAACAGGTTGCTTTGGAATATGAAAACTAATAACCTTACGAAAGCAATCAATTTTGGCATGATGAGTAGTTAACCAATCAATCCCTAAAATCACATCAAAAGCAAGTATCTTTAAAGAGATAAGATCAACAGGTAATGTGATGGTGCGAACTTGGATCAAACAAAAATTATAAACAGTGGATGTAAAGAAAGTTTCTCTATGAGTCTCCACGAGATAAGTCAAAGTCTAATTTCTCGAGTCGAGTTTAAGCGTTGAGCACAAGCGGGAGAGATAAAAGAATGGGTAGAACCGGTATCTAATAAGGTATAGATTTTGCAAGAATTTATAATTAACTAACCCGTGATACCTTCATTCGGGTTCCTCGCATTTTGGGCGATCGCGACAAAGCGCTCTTCCGAAACCATTGACTTTGTTTTGTCTCGTATCCGCCTCTGGTGCCACCATCCCAGCTAGACTTGATTTCGTTACAGGACAAAATCGAGCTATGCGATCGTCTTTTCCACAACTAAAACATACCTTGGAAGGCTGTGAACAGTTTGGACTTTTATGTCCCTCTTCTCTGCATCTGTAGCATCTAACTGGTGGTCGTTCTCCTCCCCTAGAATATGTCCCTCTTCCTATCATCGTTAAATCTTCTCTTCTTGAAATTTCCACTTGAATTATTTCTTCTATTATCTTGGTCATGATTACCACGGAAGTGGTTACCATTTCTGGCATGATAATTTCCTCCACGATGGTTGTCATCACTCCGATGACTGCTGTCACCGGTATGACCCTGGTTGTTGTCCATCGGTTGAACATTCTCACTATCTCGCTCTAATAACTAAGCCCTATTGACAACATCTGAATATAAACAAAGTTTGTGAGAAATGAGGTATTGACGTATATCGGGTTTCAAACCTCGCAGAAACATTCGCGTCATTCTCTCCTCATTATCAACAAAATGGGATGCAAATCAGGACAACTCGGCAAACTTAGCTTCGTACTGCGACACGTTCATATTGTTTTGCTCTAGCTTGATGAACTCTACCTCCTTCATATGATGAATACTTTCAGGAAAGTACTTGTCATTGAACAGTTTCTGAAATGTTTCCCAAGACATATTAAGTTCGCCAGGTTGGGTACGCTTCACAGATTCCCACCAGTAATCTGCCTCACCGTGAAACATAAAGGGGCGAATGGAACCTTCTATTCCTCTGTGCATCCTAAGACATCGAATATCTTGGTAATTTGCTTGACCTACATTTCTGCCTTAATCAGATCTGGCTTTCCCGAAATACGGTGGTCCTGACTCCTTAAGCTTGCTTGTTTGTGATAGGCCAGCGCGTGCTTATCACTTCCACCCATATTTAGTACACGAGTCTCCCTCGTCTGATTTTGCATGAACTTTAAAAAGCTCCTAAACATACCATCATTCATCGTTTGCTCGGTAGTGTTGTTTATAGGAGAAATATTGCCTTACTGTTGCACGTTCTCTTGGCTGGTAATCAAAGGTTGTTCCACAGTCTCATAGACTCCATTGTTAACATTCTCAGCTGCCATTCTTAAAAACTGCCATAAAATAAGGGTTAATTAAACAAATTAACATATCACATAATATCCCTATATTATGACCAACCAACAAATAACTTAGGTAGGACACACTAGCGAAGGATTAACTCATCTCTCCCTCTCTAGTTCTATTCTCGATCTCTTGAGAGACCATATCCTAAGCTACGATACCAACTATATGGCGCCCCAAAATAGGTATACATCACCCATTACGAGTCGCCAAATACATGGTACAGAAAAACAACTATAACTTTATTAATACAATTTTCGTGCAAACTACGACAACACATACTGTGAGTTTAAATACAAATATTATCTTCTAGACAATATCAACACCCAAATAAAGTCCTCATTATAATTATTGATGTACTATTTTACAAAAATAGTGAGGATCGCTAAAACAATCTTTCTAGGACCATCACTCTATACCCCGATTGGTTCTCTTTATGTTCTCACCTCACGAGAAGAAAAATGGAACAAAAAGGAAAAGGGTGAGCTCAACTAGCCCGATAAAGAATATTATAACTAAGATAATTTACAACAAATTATCCTTAGTCTTTGACGAGGAAAAATCGATAGAATATAATCGACAACAAGTTTTAGATCAACAAATGCAGTGAAACAACAATTCATTAGAAGAGTTAAGTAGAGAATGAAATCTACTATCATCTATGAATTTAAAAGTCCATCATCAATATTTTATCCCTGTAACATCAATCGATATACATCTTTAATCAAATATTCATCACTCTGGGCCAAAGATATTCATTTTATATCACCGATTGGTTATGTTCATCTCAACACTATTCATCTTTGCACTACTGGGCCAAAGATATTCATCGAGTAATCATTCATCTTTGCCACTACTGGGCCGAAGATATTCATCGAAATATCATCATTAAGGGTGAGGATGATGAAAAATATTTAGAGAAGCGAATCCGGATGAAGCGGAAGGACAAATATTAGGGATTCGTATTTCGATTTATCCAAATTCAATAATACTTCATAATAACCAAGTGAGAAGTAGAATTCAAAAATAAAGATCAAAACATGGATACAATCAAAGACAGTAACCGTAAAACACATTTGTTTGAAAAGAGAAAATTTCATTTTTCGGTGAATAGTGTCGTATTCGTGAATAGTGTCGTATACTTGAATAGTGTCGTATACATGAATAGTAACCCCGACACAAAAGTTCAAAATTTGATTAAAAAGTTCAAACCAATATTTTGGCATAATGATATGGAAGAAAATAATATCATTTAAGAAGAAAATAACATCCCTTACCTCAAAGAATTAGTACTTCGGAAGGAAAGGTCGGAAGTGATCTTTGAATGAAACTTATCTTTGAACAACAACTCTCAAAGTATCTAAATACTCACAAAAATCGCTCGATAATATAGAGAGAGAAAGAGAAAGCTTATGTTTACGGTGTGATTTTCAATTCTAAGTTAGCCCTCTATTTATAGGAAAATGTTAGTTACTTGCAAAAAGCGAGACTTGACACTTTACTGATGGCTTTACACGCTACTATTGCCACCCACCACATTTGAAATAAAATTCAGCAAATTTCTTCACCAATCACAAGTGGGGGCCCACTCAATTCTAGAATTTTCCACCAAAATCATTTATAAACCTAATTTCGAATCGGTCACCTCTTAAAATTCATAACAAATCATACGTTCTTTTTAACGGTTCAAAATTTGTGGACATATACTCAACTTATATATGTATAACATATCCAAAAATCACAACGATCCAAGCGGTCGGATTAAAAATTATAACTAACATGATATATCGTAAAAATCTTGATTTGATTTTTAATACCTCCATTCGACAAAAAATCTTGATAAAACACCTCGACATTAAATACTTGATTATAACCACATAAAAAAATAAATCCATCATTTATATCCACATCAAATAAATATTTCCTTATTATATAAATCAATAATTAATTATTCACAAATAATATTACGAGAATCACAATATATAATGACCCGGTAGTTCCCGAGAAGAGGGCTTTCAATAAGGATTTCTCCTTCTTGGCTTGATTAGGTGACCAAACCTCTCCTTGAAGCGAGAACTTTCTAGACATTGCCAATAATGTTATCTAATAATATTATTCAAATAATATGAATTATTGATGCGATAATGGGAAATATTATGCGATGACAATTATTGAAACAACAATAATATAAAATATCAGCGACAATTATTGAATCAATAAAATAAAATATTGAAAAGTAATTCTTTGTAACAATTATTGAGTAGTGCCTTTCTTACGTAAGGATCGATAATTCAAAAATCTTTGTGCAATCTGGTGTCTGACTTCTTGTCTTGACCGCGCATATTACTTTATATTAACCACGGGTATTCAGCGGTGTTATTACGGTAACAACTTCTGTAGATTATTTATAAAAGCTCAAACTTTGTCGTTTTCTTCATCAAGCAGTTATTCCATTATGGAGCCCACAAATGACTGCTTATCGTAAATACGGATATTCCCAAGCGGAAAGAATATTCCACGACCAAACGAATATTCCCCGACAGAAATGAATATTTTACAACCACTTGCTTATTTTGTAAAATTTGCACATTTCACCCATAACCAAAGTATTATATCAAATTAACTCCTTATTATTCCAAGATAATAAATAGAGAAAAATTATTTTTTATTCATAATAAGATGGGGTCTTACACTTACTGTTTATCAAATGTACACTTTAAGTCTCTAAGTCTCTACAATACATGATCATATAACTTACCACATTAGGTTATATATAATCAAGTATGTATATTCCTATATCTTACCCTTCATCTCAATCTAATCATGAATTAGATTTGTTACGATTTGTTCCGGCTTTTCATTATGTTGTTCATATTTGATTACTATCTTCAACCTTTATACAACATAAATAAGGTTTAAAAATACCTTACAATGCTTCATTAAGTTCCTCAGTTTATTACTACTGAGTTACTGATCATGCTATACTTGCAAACCTTCATCACTTTCCAAACCCTAGGGTCGAAATGGCTGCGGCTCACCCTTCCCTCTTTAAAGCGCTTACTGCCATACTCTGATGAGTGCAGACCGGACTCACATTGCACCACAAGTCCTTGCTCTTCGTATACGTGACTATGCATGCATGAAAGTTCTGTGAGTTCGAGACACTATTACTACAGTACTGTGGCGCCATATTCTTATTTATTATAAATTCATGTTGTAATGTGAATGATTTTAAATGATGTATATAATATTTTTTATATTTTATTTTATATTGTATTTGTGTTTGTTGAATAAATGTGCATTATTAATTTTTTTTAAATATGAAAAGGCTATAGCGGCGGTTATCAACCGTAGCTATAGTGTTCTATAAAACACATCCCTATAGCGATGGTCACCGAGCGTCGCTATAGACATCTATAGCTACGGTCATGACCGTAGCAATAACTCTCAGCGATCGTTAGTAAAGAGAAAATAAATGATTTTGCCATGACCTATAGCTAGGGTCGGGGACCATCGCTATAGGCCAAAAGACCGTCGCTATAGGCTTTACCGACTGGTTCTATGGCGACGGTTGACGATCATCGCTAAAACTTTTAACGACGGTCGACGACCATCGCTATAGGCTGATTTTCTAGTAGTGTGGGCTAGTTGAGCTCACCCTTTCCTTAACTGTTCTCTTTAGGAAATGAGAATATAGCTAGGATGAGTCGGGGAACGGATTGATAATCCAGATGATAACATTAATAGTCCTCACTATTCTGCTAAATAGTGTGATAATAAATGTAATGAAGACTGAATTTGAGTTTGTATACTGTCTATAAGGACTCCATTGAGAGTGGATATTGTCTAGAAGGCAATATTCTTGTTTAAACTCTCAGTTTATGTTTTGTCGTATTTTACACGACAGTTGTACAATTAAGTTGTATTTGATTTATGTACTATGTATTTACAGACTCAATATGGGTGATGTATACCAATTTTGGGGGTGTCGCATTCATCATTGTCCAAACCCTAGGGTTGGCGTTGCGGCGCCACTCTACGAAAGGCACTGAGGCCCAGGACTTGGCCGCTTGCATGACAGTCATTGCTCTTCATCATGTCGTCTTTTGGGCCATGAAAGTTCTATAAGTTGAGACACTATTACAAAGACCTTTTGGCGGCATCTTTTGGCCTTGGGTTGGCGTCGCGGCGCCAACTCTGTGCCTCAGAAAATTTTACAGATTTTAAAATTTTGTGAAACTTCCGGATGCATAACTTCTTCGTTATAAGTCTGAATTGGCTCGTTCAAAAGCCTACGGTTCATAAATTACATACTTTATGCATTCATGCCAGAATTTTATCTATTTGACTTCATTTGCTAAAATATCACCTATTAGTTCATTTTTAACAAAAAGCGATAAGCGTTAAGTGAGCGTTCGGCGCTTCGTTCTTCGTTCTAAGTCAGAATCAGCTCATTTTTTAGTCCACAACTCTATAATGCCAAATATGACTTGTCTCCATCGAAAACCAACGTTTATGAGTTCAAACAAAAAATACGACTTCCATTCCGAGAATTTCATGAATTTGACGATTATCATCCAATCGTGTAAATTCCGGCGAAAACTCATTACTAATGATTTGATTATCATTCTAAATGTATTTTAATCATCATACATACATTTTAAGTTACTTATTACACTAACTTATTATCAAAGTAAGTTTTGACTTATTCTCATATGTTCATGGCTTAATCAACTTATAAACTATAAATTCTATTTTTTATGACTTAATATGGACTCAAGTCCTTTACTTAATGTTCTCATATCATATTGAACATACTAACATTATATGACAATCATATGATAAGTTCATCATAAGTTATCAACTTATTTAGGTTCTAGTTGTTTATTCATAACTTATTCGGCTTAAGTTCATTCATTAATCACTTCTTATATGTTCTTAGCATACAAGTTCATTAAGCTACACTTCTCTATCAAACTTACTATGGTAGAGATAGACTAATAGCATAGTATCATTTACCTTTGATGACTTAGGTCTTCTTCTTCTTCTTGGAAGAAATACGAAAGTCTAACTTAACTTGCTTATTCTCTCTAACACTTAAACACTTATCTTTATGGAAGTTGGATGAAATAAAACAAGCAACAAATGAATTGTGAGCTCTCTATTTATAGGCTTGGCAAAGTGAGGGTGTAAGAGTCATTATAACCTCCCACCTTCTCAACTAACCTCCTTACTATTCCTTACTTAACAACCAAGTCTACTTGCTTATCACTTCTAATACTTGGCCATCACAACACTTATCTTATGCTTGGCCAATACATAAAGTTCTTGCCCACCAAGACTACCCATATCACTCTTTGTTTGCTCCATGGATCATAGCTAACCTATTGGATCATTACATTGGGCTAGCTTAATTAATCTAGCTTATTTCATGTTGGGCTTGCATTACATTAGTTTGGACTCTTAATTAACAACCACTTGGGCTTGCATATCACTTCCTATTGGACTTCTACCAATATGCTAATAATCCTACAAGTCCATTCCATTTAATTAACAACCTTGGCATATAGACTATACGTATAATTCTCGTATTCTTACTCGTATATTTATTCATAATATACGTTATTCCATTCTACATACATATTTGAATAATAATTTGTATTATACTTGAGTTCAATACCTCGCATAATGCATACGCATCATACGATTAATACATTCTTTTCTTAACGCTTGTCGATGTCTGGATTTTTTAGTGTCCCTTTTCGTTACTTGTTCTTTGGTGTTCTCATGTTAATGTGAGATTTGTTTGAAAAAACAAGTGAAAAAGGTCCGACATGTATAATGTCGACGATTTGACTTTAAGAGTCGCCAGTTGGTGTATTTAACTGGTTGCACCAACGTAATCAAAAAGGTTTGGACATTAACCCAGTGTTGTGACACTACTAAACGGGTCTGTAAAACAGAGATTTATTTAGGGTTCGGGGGCTTAGTTATGCGGAGGGAAGGTGTTAGGCACCTCCTGACATCCGTGTTGCCACGGTGACCGCCACTTTTCAAAGAAACTGTTATATGAATGTGTGTGTGTGTGGATCAATGTGCATTTTATTTGGAAGTAGTGCTATGCCTCGTTCGCACCTTTATACATAGGGTTTTAATTTTGTAGAAAATTCAGTTTTAAGCAAGATATAGCAATGAATTTTTATAAAAAAAGGTTTTTCAAACCTTGTGCTCAATAGTAATTGAGGTCTTTGATACTTCCATTTTATTATTAAATGTTCGGCTTGTTTGCTTTTATTTTCAAGATGCGAGGCATCTACGAGAAAATAATATACAGCAGTGCCGAACTCCTTAAGGGCATGACAGCCATCCAAGGGAATTCAGACACTGTAAATAATGTACAAGCTGCTTACAGTTGGAAAAATTCCATCACGAGAACTGAATCTAGATTCAGTAGACTGAATCTGTGATCACATGATTCCTAGGCTCACATGATACTACAATTTGTATGGAAAGCAGTAATCAGTTATATATATATATATATATATATATATATAAAAGTGGTAAATATATATATATATATAAATATATATATATATATGTGCATGATCAGCTACCATGAAGCAACTCCATGGGGGATCAGAAATGTAAATAAAACACTAAATCCTATCAACCGCCACGAAGTAGACTCCAGGTGGGACTTAAATATAAATAAAGCTGTAAAAGCTATCAACTGCCACGGAGTGAACTCCAGGTAGGACGAAATGTAAAGAAAACTGTAAAAGACACGGAGGAAACTCCAGGCTTGACAGGAATGCACTGTAATGTCTGTTCGAACTTGCAGAACTTCAATCTGAGCTTCCGAATGTGGTATATGTGACCTTCTTCAGACCGCTTATGTCGAGAGTTATGCAATGACATGGATTAGAGGTTGTACGAAGTCAGGAAGAGGGGACCATGCCCATGGTCTTCAAGATTCAAATTCTATCCGGTGTACTACCACGCGTAATAGTCACTCGGGATTGTAACTCCTCGGTTCTTGTGGGACATTGTTGTATGTATGTATGTATGAAGTGTTGAGATGACATACAGGTGTTGATGTGGCAAGATGACGTTTGACTCTTCGCTCGGGTTATCACCGGTTTGCTTTGAAAGCAGACGTTGCTCAGGGTTACATCTGAGATTGGACTGCTGCAAGTGTTTAAATGTCGCAAGGTCATCTTGTGAGTGCCTGTCTGTCCGGTGTTAGCTTCGAGTTTGAGAGATGAGTGCCACGGTAGGAGGTCTGAGATTGAAGCTGATAGCATGTATTTGAAACAAGCATTTCCGGAGTTATCACCGGAACTGCAACAACATTCCTTGGGGTTATCACCAAGGATGAAACTCAGGGTTATCTCCGAGGTTCGAAATGATTGCAATGTAACCTTTTGAATAGCTTAATCAACTTTCTCTCTTGTTTTATATAATGAAGCATTTTGGAATGTGTTGCTGTATTTTGTTTGTATTGTCTGATTTCTTGATATAGAAATTGGTACTGTCAGTGATGGAAATTGATAAATGGATATAAAAGGATATTAATTGCCTGAATTCGTAGTTTTTCTGCAGTTTCATATAAATATAGTGTTATTGTACTTAATCGTTGCATTGTAAAGCTTTACAGTGATTTTTCAGCCCTAAAGGGACAAAACAGATAATTCACGCATAATCAGCGCATGCCATGCCAAAGTCTAACTTAAAAGCTCGCGTCGGCGCCACCCCATATTCGCTGGCGGCGTGAGCTCCGCTACCGCACCACCACTATTCCTTCTTTGTCTCGCGCTGCAGCGCGAGCTCCGTGTCTTTGATACTAATGTGGCATCGCAGCGTCATTCAATGCTTGGTGGCCCGCGCCGCGGCGCCACCTCCGGTTCCCAGGCAGTCAAGGCCTTTGTTTGACCTAGCAAAAGAAGGAAAAAAAAGGTTATAAGAAGCAGGGAGGCGGCAGAACACATATATACAGATATAGAACATAGAATCCAAGCGGAGAGAAGAGGAAGAAGCTTGAAAAGGGAACATCAGATATTGCTCTCCACATTTTAGACTCTGTGCGTGAAAAGAAGATTTAGCGGAAGAACACTTCTTAATACAGGGGTTTTTCTTTTTCCAAATCTCCTATTCATTGTATTTGTCTGATAATGGATAGTGTATTAGAATTTTGTGTTAGCACCATAGTTATGAACTAACTACATTTTTAGGATTGCAATGTAACCTTTTGAATAGCTTAATCAACTTTCTCTCTCGTTTTATATAATAAAGCATTTTGGAATTAGTTGCTGTATTTTGTTTGTATTGTCTGATTTCTTGATAAAGAAATTGGTACTGTTAGTGATGGAAATTGATAAATGGATATTCTTATGCATCTTTAAATTCAACAACACTGTTATGACCTTGACATTTGAATGTGGGCTTAATGTGCCAATAGGATAGACATATCCTTATTTGCCTTGTGCGACCTTGGAAGCGAGCTTAATGACCTCGACCTAGTTAGTATCACCAATAGATATATATGGTGTTCTAGCTTGTTAGGGATGTGCATTTGACCTTGACGAAGTTTATGCCTATTATTGTTCTAGGTTGACCATTCCGTGATTCGTTTGTATTACGGAGAGTTAGAAGATTAGGCGAGGCATTAGGGGAGTTGTTGTCCTATCTTACCTTCCTAGCACAACCAACTTCTCTTAGTTAGTTTTCTTATTGAAATAGCTTAACTAACCATTTCTTTTAATCGTTTAGATAAGTTTAGTAGCGACTTTACCTTAGTATTTGTTTTTGTTAAGTCTCTGTCCTCGTGGGTTCGACACTCTACTTTCATATATTACTTGTGGAACGTGTATACTTGCGCGTGTTTATCGATTGCTAAATCGGCTAACAAGTTTTTGGCGCCGTTGCCGGGGACTTAGAATTAATTGTTTTACAATATTGAAACTAAGTCATTACGATCTTAATTTAAACTGATTTTTCTTTTTAACTCTCTTTTCAGGTAATCTCCATTATTTATGCCACCTCGAAAGGGAGGAAATACAATACCTTTCGATCCCGAGGTTGATAGAACATTCTGACGACTGCGGAGAGAGAAATCCAAAGATACACTCGAGGTCATTCCTGCTCCTATCATAATGGCTGAGGAACTTCAGAAATATCTGAGGGAGTACACTATGCCTCATGTTGACGATCTCCAGGCGAGCATTCAAAGGCCTGCCATCCAAGCCAATAATTTTGAGATCAAGCCGGGCACCATTCAAATGTGCACCAACATTCTGTTTAGGGGACTGTCGAATAATGACCCCAATGATCACTTGATAAATTTTATGGAGATCTGTGACACTTTCAAATGCAATGGAGTGTCTGACGAAGCCATCAGACTCCGTTTGTTTACATTCACGTTAAGGGACAAAGCCAAGAGCTGGCTTCATTCACTTCCGTCTGGCTCCATTACTACATGGATCGACTTGGCTCAAAAATTTGTGGCAAAATTCTTTCCACCAGCCAAAACAGCTAGGCTCAGGAATGACATCACGTCCTTTGTTCAATTTGAATCCGAATCCTTGTACGACTCATGGGAGCGGTTTAAGGATATGCTGAGGAAATGCCCACACCACGGTTTGCCCGAGTGGCTCCTAATCCATACCTTTTATAATGGCTTGTCCGGGTCTACTCGTTCAAGTATTGATGCCGCATCTGGAGGGGCATTCATGGCCAAATACCACACAGCGGGATATGAGCTGGTGGAGACAATGGCTGCCAACAATTATCAATGGCCTAATGATAGGCAAGCCCCAAGAAGAGCAGCGGGGGTTTATGAAGTGGACTCTTTCACATCGTTAGCAGCTCACGTAGTAGTGCTAACAAAAAGGCTAGACACCATAGGACCTTCAGCGGTTCAAAACGTGTAGAGTGTCGTGGTTCAATGTGAATTATGTCAAGGGAACCACTCAACTGAGCAGTGTGCGATAAGCCCTGAATCGGTTCAATTTGTTTCTAACTACGGGCGGCAACAAAATACTAGTCTTCCCACTCATTACTACCCTGGGTTAAGAAACCATCCCAACTTCTCATGGGGCAACAATTCCAACAACAACAGTAACAACCCCAATCCACAACAACCTCCATCTACCAGGCCAAATTATGCTAATCCTCCTGGATTCCAACCTCAGACTCAGTTCAACCCACATTCACAGAGCACTCATAATCAGTTTCACCATCCTCCACCACAACAGGAAAGGAAGCCCGGTTTAGAAGGTCTTCTGTCGAGGTATATAGCCCCGAACAAAACAAGAAGTAACAATCAAGAAGCCTCCATTAGGAATCTTGAAGTACAAATGGGTCAGTTGGCTAGTGCCTTGAATAGTCGACCACCAGGCGCATTGCCTAGTGACACTGATGTCAACCCAAAACAGGAAGGCAAGGAGCAATGTAAAGTGGTAACCCTACGAAGTGGGATAACCACTAATGTGCAAGGTGGAGAGGGTATTCCTGTGGGAGATGAGATAGTGACTGAAGAAGAACTTTCTGTGAAGGAGAATGTTAAGACAAGTGGGAGTGCAGACAGAGGTCAATACAAAAGTCCGACACCATCCCCTTCGACTAATGTGGTCAATCAGCCTATCCCTCAGTTGTCGTTCCCCGAGAGGTGCGAGCAGAAATTTGGATAAGCGATTTCCAAATTCTTGGAGGTGTTCAAAAGACTGAACATAAATATTCCATTCGCAGAGGCTTTGGAAGGAATGCCTAGTTATGTCAAGTTCATGAAGGACATTCTGTCCATGAAGTGAAAAATGGGAGACTATGAGACTGTGGCTCCGACCGAAGAGTGTAGTGCCATCCTGTAAAACAAGCTTCCACCAAAGCTCAAGGATCTAGGAAGTTTTACAATCCCATGTACCATTGGGGACCAGTTTATTGGGAAGGCTCTATGTGATTTAAAGGCCAGCATCAATTTAATGCCTCTCTCTATTTATAAGAAGCTTGGCCTCAATGAAGCCAAGCCGACAAGCGTCACCTTGCAATTAGCTAACAGATCTCTGACATACCCGAAGGGAATTGTGGAGGATGTGCTAGTAAAGGTTGACAAGTTCATATTCCCAGCAAATTTCATAGTCTTCGATTTTGAGGAGGACAAAGAGGTTCCGATAATATTGGGTAGGCCGTTCTTGGCGACTGGGAGGACCCTTATCGATGTCTAAAAAGGGGAGTTAACAATTAGAGTTCATGATCAGGAAGTGACGTTCAATGTCTTTCGATGAATGAAGTTTCCTAATACACCTGAGGATTGCTTCCAGATTAATACTATTGATAAATCAGTGACGGGGGTATTCTTAGAAACTTGCATTCTAGACCCTTTGGAAGCTACATTAACTGGGGCTAGTAATACGGAAGATCCTTCGCATGTGAAATGTGCCTTGTGGCTCGATGAACCTCAAGGATCAAAGAAATTCCACCGACAGTTGGAATCTCTGAATGATAATGAGGCCTCTACATCCAAAGCTCAGCCATCTATCATCGAACCTCCTGTCCTTGAGCTCAAACCTTTTCCTACTCACCTGAGGTATGCTTATTTAGGAATTTCATCTTCATTACCTGTGATAATTTCTGCTTCTCTAACCAAGTGTCAGGAAGAAAAGCTGCTGCTTGTGCTCAAGAAATACAAAACGGCCTTAGGATGGTCTATCGCTGATATAAAAGGGATCAACCCAACTCTATGCATGCACAAAATTCTTTTGGAGGAAGGCTCGAAGCCATCTATAGAGCATCAGAGGTGGCTAAATCCTATTATGAAAGAGGTCATCTGGAAAGAAATCATTAAGTTGCTAGATGCGGGCATTATCTACCCCATCTCGAACAGTCCTTGGGTTAGTCCAATCCAATGTGTGCCAAAGAAGGGAGGGATGACAGTAGTGTCCAACGAAAATAATGAACTGATTCTCACCAGGACGATGACCGGGTGGAGAGTGTGTATGGATTATAGGAAACTGAACAAATCAACATGTAAGGATCACTTTCCCCTTCCTTTCATTAATCAAATGATGGACCGGTTGGCTGGGCACGAATACTATTGTTTGCTTGATGGTTATTCAGGGTACAATCAGATTTCTATTACTCCTGAAGATCAGGAGAAGACGACATTTACATGTCCTTATGGGACCTTTGCCTTCTGGAAAATGTCCTTCGGGTTATGTAATGCTCCCGCCATATTTCAGCGGTGTATGATGTCAATCTTCACTAACATGGTTGAGAAGACCTTAGAGGTCTTCATGGACGACTTCTCAGTTTTTGGGAGCTCATTCGACAATTGCTTGACTAATTTGACGGTTGTTCTCCATCGATGTGTTGAAACCAACTTGGTCCTGAATTGGGAGAAGTGTCACTTCATGGTCGAAGAGGGTATTATTCTAGGTCATCAGGTGTCTATAGGCGGAATTGAGGTTGATAAGGCAAAGATCGATGTGATCAATAACCTTCCACCACCCACCTCAGTAAAAGGGATGAGGAGTTTCCTCGGGCACGCCGGTTTTTACAGAAGGTTTATTCAGGACTTCTCTCGGATCACCAAACCTTTGTGCACTCTTTTGGAAAAGGACATGCCTTTCTAGTTCAATGCGGCCTGCCTGAGCACTTTTGAGTTATTAAAGAAAAGGCTTATCTCGGCTCCTATTGTGGTAGCTCCAGACTGGGCCTACCCTTTTGAGCTGATGTGCGACGCCAGTGACTATGCTATAGGGGCAGTGTTGGGCTAGAGAAGGGAGAAGGTCTTCCATACCATTTATTATGCCAGTAAGACATTGACCGATGCTCAGTTAAATTACACCACTACTGAGAAGGAGCTGCTGGCGGTGGCATATGCTTTTGACAACTTCCGCTCCTACCTCATTGGAATGAAGGTGATTGTATACACTGATCACTCAAACATCAAGTATTTGATAGAAAAGAAGGATGCTAAGCCGAGATTGATTAGGTGGGTTCTGCTGCTTCAGGAGTTTAATTTGGAAATCCGAGATAAGAAGGGAACAGAAAACCAGGTTGCCGATCATTTGTCCAGATTGGAAAATATCACGCCCTAGAAAGAGGCTGAAAAGGCCATAAATGACTTTTTTCCTGACGAACAACTTTTTGAGGTGAATGGCAAGCTTCCATGGTACGCGAATTTTGCCAATTACATGGCTTGCCAAGTTCTCCCCATTAATCTGAGCTTTCAACAAAGGAAGAAATTCCTCAAGGATGCCAAGCAATATCATTGGGATGAGCCCTTCCTGTTCAAGCAATGCTCGAATCAAATTTTGCGAAGATGTTTGCCGGAAGAAGAAATTGAAGGTGTGCTACATCATTGCCACACATCAGACTATGGAGGTCATTTTGGAGGCCAACGAACTGTTGCCAAGGTACTTCAGTCTGGATTCTATTGGCCCACCTTATTCAATGATGCTCACGCATATGTGCTGCACTGCGACAGATGCCAACGGGTAGGCAATATTTCAAGACGGCATGAGTTACCGCTGTAGAATATTCTGGAAGTGGAGTTATTTGATGTATGGGGCATTGACTTTATGGGACCATTCCCATCCTCATTTAACAATCTCTACATCCTAGTGGTAGTAGATTATGTCTCCAAGTGGGTGGAAGCAGTTGCCTTGCCGACTAATAATGCTAAGGTGGTGCTTCAGTTCATCAAGAAGAATATTTTCACCCAATTTGGCACACCTCGGGCCATCATAAGCGATGAAGGGTCTCACTTCTACAATAAATATTTTGCAACCCTTCTAGCCAAATATGAGGTGACTTATAAGATCGCCACTGCCTACCACCCACAAACCAGTGGGCAAGCGAAAATCTCAAATCAGGAGGTGAAATGCATCTTGGAAAAGATTGTGAACCCAAACTGAAAGGACTGGTCTAAAAAGCTAGATGACGCTTTATGGGCCTATAGGAGAGCTTATAAAATGCCTATCGGGATGTCTTCGTATAGGCTTGTCTATGGTAAGGCATGCCATCTACCAGTTGAATTGGAGCACAATGCTTACTGGGCTATTCAAAAGCTAAATTTCGATCTTGAGGCAGCCGGTGAAAAGCGACTGTTGCAACTTAATGAATTAGACGAGTTTTGTCTGCAAGCGTATGAAAATGCCAAGTTGTACAAGGAAAGGACCAAGAGGTGGTATAACAAAAAGATCCTTGAGAGGCATTTTGAAGCAGGCCAGAAGGTTCTTCTGTTTAGTTCCTGGCTAAAGTTATTTCCTGGGAAGCTAAAGTCCCGATGGTCGGGCCCCTTCACTGTTGCCAAGGTTTATCGGCATGGAGCAATAGAGCTTAAGGACCCAAATTCCGACTCAACATTCAAGGTGAATGGGCAAAGGTTAAAGCACTATTGGGGCGGCGAGGTCGACCGTCAAAATACCTCCATTACACTTGGAGACCCGGTCTAAGTCGGGATGATAGTCAAGCAGACGACTTTAAAACAAGCGCTTGGTGGGGAGGCACCCCCATCTCGGTATAAATTTTATCGGTTTTCTTTACTTGTGTCTAGTTTACTTTGTGTCTGTTCGCCTTAGTTGCTAACATGGCTGCCTGTTTGTTCATTAATGCTTTTGTGTCTATCATCTGCAGGCGGCATGTTTAGTTTGATGTAAGGCGTTTTATATTAGTGTTCAAGAGGTTTTTAGTAATGTTTGTTAGCCTTTGTAGTGTAGATTTTTTTTTTTTTGCCTTGGCATGTGCAGATAACATATAAGAATATGCAGCATTTGTACCTCACGCCGCGGTGCCAAATAGTGTGTTGTATCTCGCGCCGCAGCGCCATGAGCTTATGCTGTCCACTACTAACTCGCGTCGCAGCGCTAACCAACAAAGGGAAGTCCTCCACAAGCAAGGCTCAGCTACTGTTAACTCGTACCACAACGCCAAACAAAGAAGGATTCTTCGCGCCGCGGTGCGAGTAGCGTGTTTTTGAATTTTAAGTGCAGTTTTAAGCAAGCAGTTCGGCCACGCCTCATCATTTCTCTAATTTCGCTCGACACTCTCAGCACTCATCTCTCGGAACCATAGCACAAACAGCCCCTGCACCATATCCACTTCCTCTTGACTGTTCTAATCTGCATTCTCAATAATAACCAATAGCCTCCAACAATTTTCTGGTCAGATCGCCCACACGAAGTCTCACCTAGGGTTTTCTCACTAAGGTATTCCTAGATTTCGTTCAATTGATATAGTGATTTGATCTGGATTTGTGCATTTCTGTGTTCTTCTTCTTGCTTGATTGGGTGATTTCCACTGACAGAAATCTGGATAGAGCAATCGAAAACAAAAGTTGTCCAAGTTGGTCTTGAAGAGCGCACTCTAGGTGTTCGATAAATTGCTTGAACCAAAGAGTGGTTTGATTTGGGTTTGTTTTGGCTTAAATTCATCGGGTTTGCATTGGGGCTATGATTGGCATTGTTTTAAGGGTTGTTTCTACAAAGTGTAGCATTGTTTAAGGGTTGTTTTTGACCTTCGCCAACAGCAACTTAGCCATGGCACCAAAGAGGCAACGCTTGAGCGTCGGCGGTTCTTCTTCGTCCGTCGCGGCAGCACCACAAGCTTGGGACTCCACCAAGTTTATCAGTGAGGAAACTTGGAAGCGCTACAAAGATTCCTTTGGCAAGCGCAACTTGATTCCTGAACGGGGGTTGCGGCCTGATAGAAAAGATGGGGAACTCACAAACATGATACTTGAACGTCAGTGGGTGAACATCATAAAACCGCCCGTATCAGTAGTTGTATCTGTGGTTCGGGAATTCTATGCAAATGCCGGTCCAAAGGGTCCCGCTGTGGTTCAAGTCAGGGGTCGATCCGTGGCATTTGACAGTCAAGCCATCAATGCACTGTTTGGGGTACCCAACTACGCGGGCATTGATTATTTGCAACAAAGAATCCGCAGTGATGACTTGGAGGAAATCATCAGAAGGCTCTGCAAACCCGGAATGACATGGAAGAAAAATGATTTTACGGGCGAAAAGACCAGCTTCCCGTCTGTTGCACTCAGTCGCTATGGGAAGGCGTGGTACAACTTCATTTGTGCTAGCATGATCCCGACCCGTCACCTAAGCGATGTGACTAAAGAAAAGGCGATTCTGCTATTTGCCATTGTCACGGGTCTGAACGTGGATATTGGAGTTCTCATCCATGACTCGATCATTAAGGCAATCAAAATCCGTCGTTTGGGACTTCCCCATCCATCGATGATCACGCTTTGTGAAAGAAGCGGGGGATACTGATGGGCCCAGACGAGATAAGCCGCCGCCCATGGTACATCATTGACCATCGAGACGATCAAAAGCTTCTTTTTTTGGGATGAGGCGAGTCTCGTGTTAGGCGAAGGAAAGTGCAGACCGCTTCTACAACATCGCCTCCTTGGCGGACCAGAGCCTTCTCAAGCACACGAGGCGAGCCCGGCTAGTCGTGGTCTTTTGGCGAGACATCATGGCATCCCTCACCTGCTACATCGTCGAAGCGGGGACGCCGAGGCATAGAGGCAGCGGAGGCATATCGTAGCTATGGCTCAAAGGCAGGAGATAGCGATACAGTACCAGGCTGAGCTGGTGAACACTATGTAGAGCATCTACACTGATTATTGTGGCGAGAGCACTGAGTTCACGCCATACCAGTTTCTCGAGCCTCCTGTCTTCCCACCATACCCTCCACCATCACCACCCATTGAAGGCGATCGGGACCACGGTGATGAGGAAGAAGCCGAAACCGATGCTGCATTCTTGGTGAAAGCGATCTTCAGGGAAGCCCTCTTGTATACAATTGCTTTATGTTTAGCAATGAGGGCATTGCTCACCTCAAGTTTGGGGGTGTTTTTGGGCTTCTATCTGTTTATTTCCGTACTGTAATGCTAGGTTGCCAGACTTTAGTACTATTATTATGTTTTTATTATCAGTATTGTGGTGCAGTCGTTTTAAACTGCGGGATTTTGTTTGAATTTTTATCATTATCGATGCCATGAACTGTTTTTGGTTTTATTTCAATTTTATTAGCATGATTTTGGTTTCTAGCCATCTTCTTGGGGCTTATACAGATTTAGATGCTTGTGCTATTTAGTAAGGGTGTTATATTTATCATTACTAATTTTTGATTATGGCTATGTTTAGCGCCAATTGAGTATGTCTCTCATAGAGCTGTGTCAAGCATGCCATGTACTAGGGGTTTATTAATTGATAAGTTTAGACTGTTATTGATCCGTCCTTCTAGCATGCACCGACCAACTGTGTTAACTAGTTATTCTTCGAATTTAGTTTGTGTGTTTATTATTTTGACTATTTGTTCACTCTTATAAACTTTCATTTGTGCAAGGTAATAAAAGACTTAGATGTTTTTACAGTTGTGGATCTTGGGTTCTAGCTTGTCTGGAAAAAAAAATAGGGAATAAGATTAGAATAGTAGTGTTGATATCGAAAGTTTTGATGTGGGTCTAGATGGAGCGTAAAACGCATTCGCCCATAAATGCAGGACTGTTATCGAGATGGAGCATAAAATGCACTCGCTGAATAATCTTCGTTTTTGTTGTGAAGTCTGAGTTGACTTATGTTGATTACGTGACCTTTACTTCTCGAGTTATCAGATTCTTAGGGGTGTTCTACACCTAGTGCCCTAAAGTCGTCTGTCTTGGGAGTCACTGATCAAAAGCTCATTCATGGGTAGTTTTGAATAGCCTAAGGTAATTAAGTACGGTCCGAGTCTGATTTCACTGTCGGCATGCTAGATCCTTTTGATCTTTTCCTGCATTTGCGTCTTGTTCTTAATGCTTGTTGAATGTTTAAGTTGTGGAGTTTGCTTGGTTTTAACAATCGACTGTGCGAACTTATTTGAGCTATGATTAGTCAGGACAGTTGGTCTTCACACACGCACACAGAATGGATCGAATACAGTCTTATGCTTGAAATAGAATGAACCCTTACTCATTCCCGTGTTTGCCTTATTCTTTGGGAGTAGCTTAGATAGAGATTCGTAGCCATGATACTAGTATATATTTTTATACTCCTTTCACAGTCTTAGTGTCTACTGTTATTATTGTGTTAGATGGTTTGCTCGAGGACAAGCAAAGACTTAAGTTTTGGGGTATTTAATGAGTGGGATTTATACCCACGAATTGGATACTTTGTGACTTAACTACTTGCCTGAATTCGTAGTTTTTATGCAGTTTCATATAAATATAGTGTTATTGTGCTTAATTGTTGCATTGCAAAGCTTTACAGTGATTTTTCAGCCCTAAAGGGGCAAAACAGATAATTCACGCATAGCCGCGCCGCGGCGCCAAAGTCTAGCTTAAAGCTCGCGTCGCGGCGCCACCCCCATGTTCCTTGCTGACGTGAGCTCCGCGCTGCACCACCACTATTCCTTCTTTGTCTCGCGCTGCAGCGCGAGCTCCGTGTCTTTGATACTAATGTGGCGTCGCAGCGTCATTCAATGCTTGGTGGCCCGCGCCGCGGCGCCACCTCCGGTTCCCAGGCAGTCAAGGCCTTTGTTTGACCTAGCAAAAGAAGGAAAAAAAAGGTTATAAGAAGCAGGGAGGCGGCAGAACACATATATACAGATATAGAACATAGAATCCAAGCAGAGAGAAGAGGAAGAAGCTTGAAAAGGGAACATCAGATATTGCTCTCCACATTTTAGACTCTGTGCGTGAAAAGAAGATTTAGCGGAAGAACACTTCTTCATACAGGGGTTTTTCTTTTTCCAAATCTCCTATTCATTGTATTTGTCTGATAATAGATAGTGTATTAGAAATTTGTGTTAGTACCATAGTTATGAACTAACTACATTTTTAGGATTGCAATGTAACCTTTTGAATAGCTTAATCAACTTTCTCTCTCGTTTTATATAATGAAGCATTTTGGAATGGGTTGCTGTATTTTGTTTGTATTGTCTGATTTCTTGATAAAGAAATTGGTACTGATAGTGATGGAAATTGATAAATGGATATTCTTTATGCTGTCTTTAAATTCAACAACACCTGTTATGACCTTGACATTTGAATGTGGGCTTAATGTGCCAATAGGATAGATATATCCTTATTTGCCTTGTGCGACCTTGGAAACGAGCTTAATGACCTCGACCTAGTTAGTATAACCAATAGACATATGGTGTTCTAGCTTGTTAGGGATGTGCATTTGACCTTCGACAGAAGTTTATGCCTATTATTGTTCTAGGTTGACCATTCCGTGATTTGTTTGTATTACAGAGAGTTAGAAGATTAGGCGAGGCATTAGGGGATTTGTAGTCCTATCTTACCTTCCTAGCACAACCAACTTCTCTTAGTTAGTTTTCTTATTGAAATAGCTTAACCAACCATTTCTTTCAATCGTTTAGATAAGTTTAGTAGCGACTTTACCTTAGTATTTGTTTCTGTTAAGTCTTTGTCCTCGTGGGTTCGACACTTTACTTTCATATATTACTTGTGGAACACGTATACTTGTGCGTGTTTATCGATTGCTAAATTGGTTAACAGTTGTGCCATTTTGGCCTTCTTGCACCGCCAAAATTTGTCTTGGATGCACAAACAGACGCAGAGACTACCGGTGATGAGCGAAGCCACAACTTTAGCCCAACAAACACAAATTTCACCCATCAAACGGTGATAACAACATGTAAAATAAATATACAACTAACATAAACGTGATTGCTAACATATTCAACCACTTAGCACAATTTAAGAACAACTAGAACTATTTTAATTTCTCAATTTTCATGTTTTTCATATAAAACTCTATTTTTGATGGTCTATCCAAAAATCATCACTATGAATTCATTATTTGGCCAAATCACCTCATTCAAATTACGTTATGCTCATATCTCAATGAACTAACATATACAAGCTTCAATTTACAATTTAACATAAGAATTGGTCATCAAAATTGATACTTTCTAAGGCCATAGTATATTAACATAAACACTGATATTTCAGAACCTAACTCTCACAAATTTGATAACTGATACAACACTCATACATGATGACAACAGAGTCTACAACATAACCCACACCATATACACAACGTTTGAACAACAAACCCACAAAATCAATTATAGAGAACTCAGATAAAACTAAAATTTGGAGATTGAGGAGTGAATTATACCTTAATCCTCTTGATTATAGACTAGCACAAGATGTTGAGTCTCTTCCTTCTCTTGGCAAACTTACAGAGATTATTCTCTCAATTCCTCACTCTCAATACTCTGCAATCCTCTCTTCATCTGTTATCTAGCAAGCCTTAGAAAATAATACGCGCAGGAAAAATATAAGCTAGCCACTGCCACGTTCCCTTACGTTAGAAAAATAAAAAGACTCCTCAATTGGAATAATGTCAAAGGCCATAAGGCCTTGTTTGGCTAACCAACTTTCCCAAAACTAAATTATTTTTATATTATTTATATTATATAGTTCCAATTGTCACACTTGCAACCCATTAAATAACTATAATTTATAATTATTATATTCTTATTACAATCATGCATATAATAAATAATTAAATAATTATATATCTAATTTAATTAATAAATTAGAAACATCACCTTATTTAATTTATTCAAAAAATTCACTTAATTTAATTATTTTCTTAAATATTAAGCAATTGATTTAATTTAATTATTTCTTTAAATTAAATCCTTCAAATAAAATTATCATTATTCGATTCAATTAACATTAATTAATTTAGTTACTAAATTAATTCATCACAATTCATCAAATATTTATCTTCCTCAATAAATAAATTATTTTAAATATTTATTTAATTCCATAATTATTTAAATTAAATTATAAATTTCTTGATCATTACAGTTACATCAGGTGGATAGTATCGATGATATAGACATTGACACCATTGACTTTTTCTGATGTATTCTCGTTATCTCTTTTGATAGGCCTCTGTTAGCTACTGGGTAGCTTCGCCCCATTCTCGCTATATCTTTTGATAGGCCTCTGTTGGGTTGTTGGGTTGCTTCGCCCCATTTCCCTGTATTTTAGCAGTACAGAGATGTATTAGATGATGATATACTTAGGAATATACGTTTTCATTCCCTATATCATATTGCCATCTATTGTATCATGCATGTTATTATATTATGCATATGTATGTATGTCCAGAGATATTCAGTGACCCCTGGATGGTCTTATGACACGGCCCGCACAGATGTCTACTTCGACAGTTAGTCGTATTGATTATACCCCACCATTTTTGGTGGTATCTAGTATGCGCTTATGGTATGATAGTATATCACCATCAGACATTGTGATCGTAGATGATTTGCTGTAGCATACTATTACCCTGTTGATGTTTTAGGTTCCCACAGGATATGTAGAGGGTATGCTAGAGCACTGGGTATCGAAGAGGCAGGTTTTCCGTTTTGGGACCCAGGAGTTGACTCCTACTTTGGAGGAGTATGCACGGTTGACGATGTTGCTGCTGGACAGACCTTGCGTGCATATGGCTATCGGAGATATGAGTAGACAGTTCATGACCCTCACCGGATTGAGACATAGAGTAGTACATGATGAGATTACATCTGGCCACGTGATATCCCAGCGTTTTCTATTTGACAGATTTGGCTCTGAGGATAGTTAGGCACGACATTTCGGGGATTTCACCACACCGGAGGATCAGTGGCGTTTGGCCAGAGTAGATGTACTATTATTGTGCGTATTGTCATACGTCTTCATACCACGATATATGGATGAGCTAGATATTAGCGTCATTATGGCAATGAGAGCTCTCAGGGAGGGTCATACCATTATACCGATGATTATTGTAGAGACTCTGAGGTCAGCTACATACTGCTGCACTTATCCGGTAGGAGTGTTCATAGGTAGCTCGGTCATGCTGTACGTGTGGTTTATGTCACACTTAGAACCGATTGGTATGCTTAGACAGTAGGGGTTTTGTTTCACCCATGATATAGCCATGTCATACTCCTTTCAGCCTACGGAGTGTACAGATGTTGTATCGTGGTCAGTTTTCCTGGTAGGGATTAGGGATCCGTTTGCTATATTGCCGTGTTCAGGGCATAGTTCACCCTACAGTTTCATTACTCATGCTCTAGGCATGGATTACCTCCCTCTGGCTGGATTGAGGGGCATGATTACTTACCACCGACTGGCCGTGATGTGTCAATTTGACCAATTTCAGGATTTTCATCCTTATGAGGGGGCAGTGAGTCAGCGCTTTGCTTCACACCGTTTATCAGCGGAGGACAGATCCAAGTTGTACGCCTGTTGGTATCAGTAAGAGCTGGCTATGTTTTCTATCGGTCATCCAGGTTATTCTGCAGAGTATTCTGCATGGATGGAGACAGAGACTGCATCGGCTATGGTAGTATCCACAGTGCAGAAGACTGATTCTGACGATGAGGAGCCTATAGAGGAGGCTGATATTCCCATCGACGACTTGACTGCTGGGCTGCAAGCATTTGTGATGGATTCTCCCACCCCGAGTGCCATTGTTACTCAGTATTCGGCACATCATTTGGACCAGAGCTTACATCTGATGACCTATGGCGGAGATCGTGCTAGGCCGCGATGTCGACATGACTCTTGATGGGAGAGACGCCGCTCTGTTAGAGAGGGGTGAGGCTAGATCAGCCAGGGATGCATTGATAGTGGAGTGGGATGCTGCCTTTTCTGCTAGGGATGTGGCCATCGCAGACAGTACTTCAATGAGATCCCAGATGACTGTCAGTCTTGCCGACATAAGTGCTTACATTGACGAGCATTATGCCACAATGTAGTTAGACTCTGATCTACTAGCTCGTGTAGATACCCTTGGGCAGGAGCTCGAAGTGTTACCTCCTTCTTTAGAGAGGGATGCCATGTTAGATCTGATAGTCCGCATGTATACAGATCTGTAGATAGCTTTGTATTTTCCTACACAGACTAGCTTAGCCATTTTGTCATGTACAACACATATGTATATATCAAACAGTATTATGTATGGTAGGGAAATATATTTTGATTCACTTCCCTTTTAGTTATTTCTTGATACTTGCTTGATATTTGCCTATTTATTCAGGGCCTTATGATCTTGATGCATTATGAACTTATCCTTGATAGGTGGACATTGAGACGTCGCAAGATCTCTTAGAAACGGATCATTGATTTCTGTATATCCCTACCATCATTGGTGTCTTGGGATTGGTATCTATATGGAAAAGTGGAGAGGAGGGTGGTTTCTTCCTCTCTGAGATTGACCGCACCACAGATGGTCACCAGTACTTCTATTTGTGAAAAGCCTAGTTAACTCCATCTCTTATGGGTTGGTATTGCTCTTCGAGGCACGATCGCAGCTTAGATGGTCACCGAATCTTCTATTTGTGAGAAGAGGTTGGGTAATTCCATCCCTTTGATCTGAAACCGATGAAATGTGGTGAATTGAAGGTTGATCCTAGTACAGAGTGTATTTTTGTTCGGTAGGGTTAGGATCGAACCATGAATGGTCGCCTACGTACTCTATTGAAGAGGAGATCAAGTACGCGTAGTTCGAACCTAGTGTAAGAGGTTCAATCTTTGAATATGAAAGCGAGATGAGGTGTAGAAATGTTTTGTTATTTTGTTTTTGTAGAGAAAAGGCGAAATGTTTTGTTGTTTTTTTTATTGCGTGAGGGCCATATAGAATATGGTTGCCTACGTATTCTCGGATTGCCCCTCGTGACTAATCGCGACCAAAGAGAAGTGTGAATCCCATATGCGAGCTATATCATGCGGGAGCAAAAGTTTGATCCCATAATGGGGATAAACTGCAGGTGTGGAAAAAAGTTTGATCCCGTCTTCAGGATAAACTACAAGCATAGAAATGTTTAATCCCGTCTTCAGGATAAACTACAGGCGTAGAAAAGTTTAATCCCGTCTTCAGGATGAACTACAAGTGTGAAAGGTTCAATCTCGTCTTCAGGATAATCGAAATTGTATGCAAATTTGAAATGAGGTGAAACCAGGCTGCTGGTTTGAAGTGTATGTTTCACTGAGGGGCAGAAGAGTATGTAGAAAGGAAGGGTTCAAAACTGGAATGACTGGTGATTGGATGATCAAAACCAGGATGTTTGTTTGATGGTAACTTCAGACATAGTACCGTTTCACGGTGTTCGGGTTGATAAGCTATGGAAATTCATCGCCATCTATTTCCTGCAATCTGAGAGCATCTCCTTTCAATACCTCCTTGACAACAAATGGGCCTTCCCAGTTAGGAGCGAATTTTCCCTTAGATTTATCTTGGTTGTCAATGATCTTCTTCAAAACTAAGTCATGTTGTTTAAACTGCTGTAGCCGGACTTTTCTGTTGTAGGATCGTGTGATCCTTTGTTGATATAATTGACCATGGAAGATTGCCACGGTTCTCCTTTTGTCTATTAGAGATAATTGGTGATACCTATCTTATACCCATTGGTCTTCATCCAACTGAGCATCCATCAATACTCTGAGGGATTCCATTTCCACCTCTATGGGGAGCACTGCTTCCATCCCATAGGCTAATGAGTAAGGAGTTGCCTCAGCGGGTGTAGATCCATCTCGTAGATACTCCTTAATATGCTGATACCAAGGGTGGTGGATGGGAGGTAGCTCATCCGATACTTCTCAAACATAGTTCCCATAGACTGGGGCTTTTTGCATAGAAAATGTGATGCTTGTCATGTTTTCCTTGTCAGGTATGTGAACCAAGGAGGCCAACATTGCTAATGCATCCGCAAAATCAATCCTATTATGAGGAATGTGTAGAAAGGAGATTTCTTCGAACTCCAAAGCCATTTGTAGAACTTATCGATGGTAAGGCAGCAAATGTAATTCTTTGGTTTGATAGATTCCCGTGGATTGTTTGATTACCAATTCGAAATCCCCAAAGATAGTTAACTGCCTGATGCCCATTGAACGGGCAAGTTTTACCCCATAATCTGACCTTCATACTCGGTGTGTTGTTGTTGTGCCGATAAACGCAATTTGATTGTGGTGACGGGATCTGCTCCCCGCATCGCATATTAGAACCGCTTGACTCTAGAGCCTTCGTGTTATGACTCCATCAAAATACATTTTCCACTTACGGCATGTATCGTACTGATGTTGTTGTTGTACTATCATTGCCCCTTCATTGGGGAAGTATGTTTCCAAGGGTTTGTAGTCCCCTGTAGGTGCGACGGCTAGTTGATCCGCAATTCCTTGACCTTTGACAGACTTCTGCGTCACGTAGGCGATGTCAAATTGTTGTAGGATCAACTGCCATCTAGACAGCCGACAATTCAGTATGGTCTTAATGAACATATACTTGAGAGGATCCACGCGGGATATGAGATGGGTTGTGTGACCATGGAGATAATGTTATAATCTCATGGAAGCCCATGCCAAAGCACAACAAGTCTTCTCAATCAGAGTGTACTTATGTTCACTGGTGTTGAATCTTTTGCTGAGGTAATAGATAGCTCGTTCTTGGCCTCTATCGTCTTTTTGCCCTAGCATGCAGCCCATGGCAATGTCATTAATGGACATGTACATGAACAGGGGAACATCATCCCTGGGAGGTACCAAAATAGGAGAGTTAATCAGCTGCTCTTTAATAGTAAGGAAGGCTTTCTGGCACTCATCATTCCGTTTCATGGAGGAGTTCTTCCTTAATAGCTTGAAGATGGGCTCACAGGTTGCTGTGAGTTGAGAAATGAACCTGCTAATGAAGTTGATTCTTCCCAAAAATTCTCGTATTTCCTTCTTTGTCTGAGGAATAGGCATTCCCTTGATGGCCTAGATTTTGGTAGGATCCAGTTCAATCCCTTTGTGGCTGACTAGGAAACCTAGCAAGTTGCCTGATTTGACACCAAAGGCGCACCTGGATGGATTCAACTTCAAGTTGTACTTACACAACCTATTGAATAACTTCTTTAGATGGTCTAGATGGTCCTCCTCCCTTCTGGATTTGAAAATGATGTCATCCACGTAGATCTCTATCTCCTTATACATTAAATCGTGGAAAAGAGCCATCATAGCTCCTTAATAGGTTGCCCCGGCATTGATGAGGTCAAATGACAACCGTCTGTTGCGAAAGGTTCCCCAAGGCGTGATGAAAGCAGTTTTTACACGGTCTTCCTCAGCGACCATAATTTGATGGTACCCCGCAAAGCAATCAGCAAAGGAGTACATGCCGTATTGAGCAGTGTTGTCAATGAGAATGTGGATAAAAGGTACGGGAAAGCTATCTTTAAGGCAAGTTTTGTTCAAATCCCGATAATCCACATAGACTCGCACCTTTCCTCCCGGTTTAGGCACGGGAACAATGTTGGATATCCATTCCGGATATGTAGACACCATGATAATGCCAGCTTGAAATTTTTTCACAATTTCTTCGTTAACTTTTAAACTCCACTCAGGTTTCAATCGCCTGATTTTTTGCCTAACTGGCGTGAATCCCTCTTTAATGGGAAGGCGATGAAGAACTATGTTAGTGGAAAAACCCACCATGTCTTCATGAGACCATGCAAACACATCCTGGAATTGGGTTAATAGTGCAACCATGTCATTCCACTAATTTGTGGTAAGGTCTGAACCAATTTGGATTAGCTTAGAGTTTTCTAAGGTTCCAAGATTGAAAGGAGTGGTTTGGTCAAGGTTGGGTTTAGGCTTGTCTGCTACCCATTCCTTAATCTCCTGAGGTGTCTCAATGTCCTCTTGAATGTCCATCAAGTTTGAGTCCAACTTTGCATCAAAGTTACAGCCCTTGTGGAGAGAAGGCACCTCATCAGCAAGTACATGCACATCTAAATTCAGAGTCCTAAAACAAAGTATGCTTTCACTTAATATATGCAACTGTTTGATCATACAAAAGTGTTAACATGTACTTAATAAAATAACTGCTAGTATTGTAAAGAAAAGTAAGCAATTAAAGTTATCTACAGGGCAGAGGGATTTTCTGCCCATTTTTCCCTCGTCGACCAATGCATGGAATGTTGTTCCAATTGTCGAGGGCAAAGTCCTGATGGACTGCAGTAATGGAGGGATTATCATTGTCCTCCTTCTCTCGAATGATAACCATGACATCTGGGCAATCATTGTCGGGGGTGTATCTGTTTGTATGTTCATCATGAACAATGACGCGTATGCCTGCCATCATCAAGGCAATGTCTTGTTTACGTTTTCGTTCCTTTTCTTCCACTTCAAGATCACGAATCAGTACCTCTTTTTCTTTGAAGGGTACTGGCTTGGGAAATAGCATAGTCATAACATGTGCTGGCACCTTAACTGGAGACTGTATCAGCTCATGAGGTACAGATTAAAAACATCGCCGTGTGGCAGAAGCTTGAGGAACCGGCATGTGTTTATGCGGATTCCTATGACTGGAACTGATAGAATAGCCTAGCTCGGTTGTACGAATTTGACTGGATATTTCAATAGGGTGCTTAATACCCGCTTAATCATTTGTGAGACCCCAAATTTTATGAAATAAATGTATTCAATTTTTCTATTTTGGTGAATAGTTAAATTGATGAAAGTTTAAAGTTAAGGGTGACATTTGAAATTTTTTCAAAGTAAGCAAGTTGTCATAAAATAATCGGTGGTAAAATATGCGTGGTTGAATAGTAGCACGCGGTATTGATTATTAATGCTTATGTGAGGAGTCACTCAGTTTGATTCAATTATTGTCGATGTTTAATATATTATTAAATCAATAATTGAGATAACAAAGTTATTAATATTATTATTTGCAATATTAACGATGTCTAGAAGTTACGCGAGGAGAGGTTTGGTCACTAATTAATTGCGGCATGATAGGAGAAATCCTTATTGGAAAGCCCCCCTCTTTCACAGGAACGACCACAGTCGATTAATAGTGTGAATTATAATAATGATGATGAAGTTTTGTTTTATTAGTATTATTAATGTAATAAAAGAAAAGCGTTTTATATAAAGCGAGAATACTTTTATAAAGTTATTCGTTTTATTAGACTATAAATAGAATATATTATATTATATTATTATAGTAGTTTTTGCATAGTAAAATCTTTTATATAAAATGAATACTTTTATAAAGTTATTTATTTTATTAGACAATAATTAAAATATATTATATTTTATTATGTATAGTGTTTGCATAGTGCTCTGCATAGTGTTTGCATAGTAAAATCTTTTTATATAAAATAAAATACTTTTATAAAGTTATTCGTTTTATTAGATTATAAATAAAATATATTATATTTTATTTAAAAGATTTTATTTTATTAGAATATTTTATAGTAAACCAATACTGGACCGTCAGTTTAAAAGTAAATCAATACTGGAATAGATTCAGAATTAGTTACTATTAGGTCCATTCTCCTATAAATAGAAGCTCATTCCTTCATTATTTTTACTGAATTCTTTGAAACTCTAGAGAGAGAGAAACTATAGAGAGAAAGAAGAAAAGTATTCTACTACTTACTTCACTACTCCTATATCCGGATTTGTTTCTAAGGTAAGGGTATTATTTCTTTTCGTATTCATGAAGAGAACACATTATTCCATTCTTTATTATTACATTGGAATAACTTTTATATACGCTGGACTACCCTATACATGGTGAAATTCTTTATTATTTAATTCCTTATTATTATGTTGGAATAACTTTGTCATGAAATCTTCGCATACATGGTGAAATTCTTCTATTATTCCATTCTTTATTATTTGCATTGGAATATCATATACGTACATTTACGCATTACATGGTTTCATTATTTATTATTACATTGGAATATCACATTCGAATGCGTTTTACGTATGACTGGTTCCATTATTTATTATTACATTGGAATATCCAGCGTCGGTCGCGAATTATGCATGCTGACACGGTTCCGTTCTTTATTATTCTGTTGAGAATAACCTGTCTGTATGATCTATCGCATGCATGGTGAATTCTTTTGTTATTTCATTCTTTATTACTATGTTGGAATAACTTGTCTATGTGGATTACCGCATGCATGGTGAATGATCCTTCGTATTCATTCTTTATTAGATTGTGGAAATGATCTATTTACGTGGATTATGATGAAAGTCATAATAAAAGCATTGGACTGATGAAAATCATGGGTATATGTAGTATTAGTAAGTGTTATGATAAGGTATGTTGGTTATTATGTGAAAACATGAAAGTTTCTTAGAAATCACAAAGGGTTGAAAATCAGATTTTGGTGAAAATGGATTATGAAATTCAATTGACCATATCTCCTATTATATTTTGAAATTTTGAGTGTGGTCAAGTTCTAGAGTTAGATCTATGAGTTTTCTAACTTATCCAAGTGGAATCACTTTGGAAAATGTGTTGTAGAATTTTCGTGTGGGTGATTTTAGCAAAGGAGTCAAAAAAAGCGCAAAACACCAAAAAAAAGCTACTGCCGAGAAGTTTAAAAAGGGCATTTGACCACTTAATTTGTGAGAAAAATTTCGGGCTTTTTGGGACATGAAAATATATGGTATAAAGTACCTCTGTCAAAAAAATGAGCTCATTCCGACTTAAAATGAGCAAGTTATGACCATTTCAATATTTAGGTTTTCCAACAAAAATGCTATAACTTAGGAGTTTTATAACTCAGATGACCATGAAAATTAAACCGGAAGATCACGTTAACATGTGTAAGATCCTGCCAAGATTTGGGAATTTTGGAGTTAAACTTGAGGTAGCTAATTTCTTAAGGAATTAATTAGAAATTGATTTATGAAAAATAGTAAATTAATTTTAAAAATTTCGAGAGAAAATATATGTTCAATATGGGACTATATTACGCTAAATCCAGAAAATAAATATTTTGGGACTGATTTGGTATTTTTCATGAAAATGCACTAGTTATGAGTATATGAGTTAAATATGTTATGTGAAGTTGAAAAATTGGTAAATAGGATTTTATGGCTTGGGAATCCTATATAGGGTATATGCAGATTTTTGATAAGGGATTTGATCATTGGTGATGAAATCTTATGAGTATGGCATTTTTGAATGATTAAATACATTATTTGGTAAAGTATAAACAATTAAAATGAATTGTTTATAAGTTTAAGAAATAATTAAAATATTGTTATAATATTAATGATATTAGATTATGAGATTATTAAGTGATTGATAACATTGGGATATTCTTGAACCCTGGATAATTTATATTATAAATGTTTAATATTTATCCTTTATGTCGTTTGATTGATTCTTTATATCATTGTCATGATCCTCATGCTTATATTATGTTGAAAGTCATTTGTGACTTACGTGCATAGATGGACTTGGTATGATTATGACCAGGGATTATACGGTATAATCATGACCGTAATGTTACAAATGATGTGGTAAAAGTCATCTTTGGCCCGTAGTGCATAGATGGACTTGGTATGACTATGACCGAGGATTATTCGGTATAATCATGTAGTAATTGAAAACACGAATATCCTTGGCCCGTAGTGCATGGATAATTTCGTGGTCATGATACTATTAAGTCGAGTCTCAAACATTATTGGTTTTATAGTTGTATATCTTTGGCTTTGTAGTGCAAAGATGGACTATTGGTTATTTGTTTTCTGATTGTATATCTTTGGCTGTATATTGCAAAGATGAGCTGTTGGTTATTAGTTATCTGATTGTATATCTTTGGCCGTAGTGCAAAGATGAATTTATTAGTATATGATTATGGCGGGAATTGTGATTTGGTATAACCATGATTTTTGATGTTTGGTGAAGATAGGTGATGAAAATTATCTTCGTCATTGGGTGCGAAAAGGAATTGAGAATCATAATTATGATTATGAGTTATTCATATGATTGTGGGCGAGGAATTGTTGATTGATGTTACGAGGATAAAACATTATTGGTGGACTTTTAACATGGAGAAGATAATAGACACGATGGTCTATTTGACTCTTTTAATGGATTGCTCGTTTCATCTGCACTATGGTTGAAAAGTTTTATCATCTACCATATGTTCTAAATCTACGATTTATTATTGATTGAAAAGCTATTGATAATTTAATTATCTTTAGTTATGATATTTTTTACTGGGCTAATTGTGCTCACCCTTTTGCTTCACAATTCCTTTCAGGTAATAAGAGTGTTGCCGAGTCGAGCGGGGATAACAGGGGAATAGAACGGTGGTCTATAGCTGTTGAGATTCTCCCTAAATAGTATGGAAATAATTTTATTGAGAACTTTAGATAAGTGTGTCGTATTGTATACGTCATTTGATATTTAATTTTGGTGAACCGAATAGGGTGAGGTGAATCCAACTTTGGAAGGGTGTTTTACTACTATCATACAAGATGTCTAATGACATACAACCTCGTGTTATCATAAGTAAGGGTTGTGCATAACCACTTATTGAGAATATCTACGAGCACTACCTATATGATCTTGGAGTTTATTTAAAATATAATTTTCACTTGGAGATAGTGGAGATAGTTATATGTCAAGAGAAGACTCGCCATTGGAAAGAAGATGATAGTAATCTTCTCATTTTTCGTTGGGGTCTATTGGGTCAACCTTGGATAATTCTATGGACATATGATATCTATCATAACCTAGAAGCATGGGCTCCCATGTACGAAGGTTTCCTTGAGCACTTCCCAAAGATTTTAATTTCTAAAACAGTTTTTGACTGTACTTTTATGTAAAGTACCATTGTAAGGTTGTGGTCGAGGCACCATGAGAGTTACATACATTTGTATTAAAACTCACAGTTTAAGCGTGGTCGATGTATTCTACATTTACGAGTTCAATAGTTGTATAAATGAAGTTTGTAATTGATTTTTATAGTGTGATATCTGGCGACTCAGAATGGGTGATGTATACCTATTTTGGGGGCGCCACATTTGGTATTAGAGCTTAAGGATATTGTCATTTCAAGAGGAGATATGAGTCTAGAACTAGGAGGGGAGGCGAGTAATATACTACTTTAGTGTGTGACTTACCTAAGCTAAAATTGTTTACTTGATAAGTTAACAAATTATGATATGTCAATTAACCTTGTTTTGAAGTATATTCTAGAAGGATATCTGAAATACGGGAGATGAGCAATAGGAAAATTATGATCTGAAAAGAAATAAGGGAAGGTACAATCAAGAAAAGAAAGCAAGGTATTCTCATCTCTTGAAATACAGTGCGTACGTAAATTTTCGAGGGGTGAAATTTCATAAGGAGGAGATTGTGAGACCCCGAATTTATGAAATAAAAGTATTCAATTTTTTTCTATTTTGGTGAATAGTTAAATTGATGAAAGTTTAAAGTTAAGGGTAACATTTGAAAATTTTTCAAAGTAAGCAAGTTGTCATAAAATAATCGGTGGTAAAATACGGCGTGGTTGCATAGTAGCATATGCATATTGATTATTAATGCTTACGTGAGAAGTCTCAATTTGATTCAATTATTATTCGATATTTTATATATTATTAAATCAATAATTGAGATAACAAAGTTATTAATATTATTATTTGCAATATTAAAAATGTATAGAAGTTCTGCCAAAGAGAGGTTTGGTCACCTAATTGCGCACCAATAGGGAGAAATTCTTATTGGAAATCCTCATCTTTCCTGGGAACGACCTGGTCGTTTAATAGTGTGAATTATAATAATGATGATAAAGTTTTGTTTTATTAGTATTATTAATGTAATAAAATAGAAAATCTTTTTATATAAAACATAATACTTTTATAAAGTTATTCGTTTTATTAGACTATAAATAGAATATATTATATTATATTATCATAGTGTTTTGTATAGTAAAATCTTTTTATATAAAACAAAATACTTTTATAAAGTTATTTATTTTATTAGACAATAATTAGAATATATTATATTTTATTATGCATAGTGTTTGCATAGTGCCTCCATAGTGTTTGCATAGTAAAATCTTTTTATATAAAACATAATACTTTTATAAAGTTATTTGTTTTATTAGATTATAAATAAAATATATTATATTTTATTTAAAAGATTTTTTTTATTAGAATATTTTATAGTAAACCAATCTGGATCGTCCGTTTAAAAGTAAATCAATCTAGACCGTTCAGGAATTAGTTACTATCCAGTCCATTCTCCTATAAATAGAAGCTCATTCCTTCATTATTTTTGACGAATTCACTGAAACTCTAGAGAGAGAAACTATAGAGAGAAAGAAGAAAAGTATTTTACTACACTACTCCTATATCCAGTTTGTTCTAAGGTAAGGGGTATTATTTCTTTCGTATTCATGAAGAGAACTTCTGTTATTCCATTCCTTATTATTACATTGGAATAACTTTATTATATCTGGATTATTATTTATACATGGTGAAATTCTTCTATTATTTAATTCCTTATTATTATGTTGGAATAACTTGTATATCATGCAATCTTGCATACATGGTGAAATTCTTCTATTATTCCATTCTTTATTATTTATGAATATATACATACGTACATTTACGCATTACATGGTTTCATTATTTATTATTCATTGGAATATCCATGATTGCTGTTTCACGTATTTTTGGTTCCATTATTTATTATTACATTGGAATATCACATCGGGTTGAATTATGCCGACCCGGTTTATTCTTTATTATTATTGTTGAGAATAACACATGCATACGATCTATCGCATGCATGGTGAATTCTTTTGTTATTTCATTCTTTATTACTATGTTGGAATAACTTGTCTATGTGGATTACCGCATGCATGGTGAATGATCCTTCATATTCATTCTTTATTAGATTGTGGAAATGATCTATTTACGTGAATTATGATGAAAGTCATAATAAAAGCATTGGACTGATGAAAATCATGGGTATATGTAGTATTAGTAAGTGTTATGATAAGTTATGTTGGTTATTATGTGAAAACATGAAAGTTTCTTAGAAATCACAAAGGGTTAAAAATCAGATTTTGGTGAAAATGGATTATGAAATTCAATTGACCATATCTCCTATTATATTTTGAATTTTTGAGTGGGGTCAAGTTCTAGAGTTAGATCTATGAGTTTTCTAACTTATCCAAGTGGAATCACTGGAAAATGTGTTGTAGAATTTCGTGTGGACTGATTTTAGCAAAGGAGTCAAAAACTGCAAAACACCAAAAAGCTACTACCCAGAAGTTTGAAACGGCTGTTTCGGCCACTTAATTTGTCAAAAAAATTCTGGCCTTTTGGGACATGAAAATATATGGTATAAAGTACATCCTGTCCAAAATGAGCTCATTCCGACTTAAAATGAGCAAGTTATGACCATTTCAATATTTAGGTTTTTCTAACGAAAAATGCTATAACCGGAGTTTTATAACTTCGATGACCATGAAATTTAAACTGGAAGATCACGTTAACATGTGTAAGATCCTGCCAAGATTTGGGAATTTTTGGAGTTAAACTTGAGGTAGCTAATTTCTTAAGGAATTAATTAGAAATTGATTTATGAAAAATAGTAAATGAATTTTAAAAATTCCGAGAAAAATATATGTTCAATATGGGACTATATTCTGCTAAATCCCAGAAAAGAAATATTTTTGGAACTGATTTGGTATTATTCATGAAAATGCACTAGTTATGAATATATGAGTTAAATATGTTATGTGAAGTTGAAAATTGGTAAATAGGATTTTATGGCTTGGGAATCCTATATAGGGTATATACAGATTTTTGATAAGGGATTTGATCATTGGTGATGAAATCTTATGAGTATGACATTTTTGAATGATTAAATACATTATTTGGTAAAGTGTAAACAATTAAAATAAATTATTTATAAGTTTAAGAAATAATTAAAATATTATTATAATATTAATGATATTAGATTATGATATTATTAAGTGATTGATAACATTGGGATATTTTTGAACCCTGAATAATTTATATTATAAATATTTAATATTTATCATTTATCTTATTTGATTGATTCTTTATATCATTGTCATGATCCTCATGCTTATATTGTGTTGAAAGTTATCTGTGACTTACGTGCATAGATGGACTTGGTATGATTATGACTAGGGATTATTCGGTATAATCATGACCGTAATGTTACAAATGATGTGGTAAAAGTCATCTTTAGCCCGTAGTGCATAGATGCACTTGGTATGATTATGACCAGGGATTATTCGATATAATTATGACCGTAATTGAAAACACGAATATCCTTGGCCCGTAGTGCATGGATAATTCGTGGTCGTGATACTATTAAGCTGAGTCTCAGCATTATTTGTTTTACAGTTGTATATCTTTGGTCTGTAGTGCAAAGATGGACTATTGGTTATTGGTTTTACAGTTGTATATCTTTGACCTATAGTGCAAAGATGAACTATTGGTTATTGGTTATACAGTTGTATATCTTTGGTCGTTGTGCAAAGATGAATTTATTAGTATGATTATGAGCAGGAATTGTGATTTGGTATAACCATGATTTTTGATGTTTTGGTGAAGATAGGTGATGAAAATTATCTTCGTCACAGGTGAAAAAAAGGAATTGAGAATCACAATTATGATTATGAGTTATTCATATGATTGTGGGCGATGAATTGTTGATTGATGTTACTGAGGATAAAACATTATTGGTGGACTTTTAACATGGAAGATAATAGACACGATGGTCTATTTGACTCTTTAATAGATTGCTCGTTCATTTGCAACTATGGTTGAAAAGTTTTATCATCTACCATATGTTCTAAATCTCGATTTATTATTGATGAAAGCTATTGATAATTTAATTATCTTTAGTTATAATATTCTTTCTTTGGGCTAATTGTGCTCACCCTTTTGCTTCACAATTCCTTTCGGGTAATAAGAGTGTTCTTAGAAGTCGGCGGGGATAACGGGGAATAGAGCGGTGGTCTATAGTTGTTGAGGTTTTCCCTAAATAGTATGGAAATAATTTTATTGAGAACTTTAGATAAGTGTGTCGTATTGTATACGTCATTTGATATTTAATTTTGGTGAACCGAATAGGGTGAGGTCAATCCAACTATGGAAGGGTGTTTTGCCACTATCATACAAGATATCTAATGACATACAACCTCGTGTTATCATAAGACAGGGTTTTGCACATCCACTTGTTGAGTATATCTACGAGCACTACCTATAAGATCTTGGAGTTTATTTGAAATATAATTTTCACTTGGAGACAGTGGAGATAGTTATATGTCAAGAGAAGACTCACCATTGGAAAGAAGATGATAGTAATCTTCTCGTTTTTCTTTGGGGTCTATTGGATCCACCAAGGATAATTCTGTGGACATATGATATCTATCATAACCTAGACGCATGGCCTCCCATGTACGAAGGTTTCCTTGAGCACTTCCCAAAGATTTTAATTTCTAAAATAGTTTTTAACTGTACTTTTATGTAAAGTTCTATTGTAAGGTTGTGGTTGAGGCACCATGAGAGTTACATACATTTGTATTAAAACTCATAATTTAACTGTGGTCATATTCTGTACGATAGTTCAATTGTTGTATAAATGAAGTTTTTAAGTGATATCTGGCACTTTTAGGTGATGTATACTATTTTGGGTGCATCACATCATTTCTTGAGTAGTCGATATAACCTCCTCTAAGTAAATCTTGGGTACGCGGGTGGTGGTGATGTCGATATTGAGTGTTAATCACTTCAAGGTATGAAAGCTGGTTGGCTCAACTTGAGTTGAAGCGATGATTGGCGAGATCTCCTTAATTCGGATATACTCCATTTCGGCATTAACAATGACTAAACATTGTTGATAATGTATTTGAGTTGTTGTTGTAGTGTGGAGGGAACAGCTCCAGCCATATGTATCCATGGTCTACCCAATAACAGGTTGTATCCTGAATCTATCTTTAGGAGGTGGAAGGATACATTGAATGTATTTGGGCCAATCTCAATTGGCAATTCAATCTTTCTGACGGCATTTCGTCAGGATCCATCAAAATCTCTGATAACCGTGTGGCTGCTTTGGATCCGTTTGAGATTGACATTCATCTTCACCAAGGTGGCAGAAGGACAGATATTCAGAGATGAGTCTCCATCTATCAAAACTCCAGCTAGCATGTACCCGGAAGACAAAACTACAATGTGCAATGGCTTGCAATGACCGGTCTCTTTGGCCAATATGCCGTCATCAGTGAATGATATCACATTGTTGTTGAAAATGTGATCAACCAGATGTTGAAATTTTTCCACATTCACTGATTTTGGCAGATAGGCTTCTTCTAAAACCTGCAATAAGATCTTCCGATGATCTTCGAAAGAGAAAACCAAATCCAGTATAGATATCTGGTGTGGAGCTTGTCGTATGCTTAAAATCACACTGGGTTTATTGTGGCCCATAGTGTGAAGGAATTTTTCAATCTTCTCCATGGGAATCTTCCCCTTTACTTTGCAAGTAGGCATCATAACCCATTGAGGAAGATACAGTGGATTATCCTTCGACACTGTAGCAGTAGTATGAGACATAGATCCTTTAACTTCTCCATAATTCCATGGAACTTTGTGCAAGCTGACAGCAGGATGTTGTGGTCTGAAGGGCAAAGGAATTGGCTCAAGTGCGGCCACTTTCAAAGGATTGCCAGCTCCTTTGAGTTGAATTGGTTGTATGGGAAATACTTTGACAGTCTCATCATCCACTTCGGATATAACTACTATTGATTCCTTCCATTTGGTAGGGCATTCATTCCCACTCTTGAGTTGCATAGTGTAATCATTTGCGATTTGCTGGACACCGCTATCAATAAGATTCTGAATGAGATGGCGGAGTGCCCGACATTCTTCTGTGCTATGACCGCGACAGTGTGAATGATATTGACACACTTCATCAGAATTGAACCGTCGGAGCGGGGATTGATTAGAGGTAGAAGGAAGGTAATTCTTCCTTTGTAGATCAACATTTGCAATATCTTCTCCATAGATTGGCCGAGATAGGTCAATTCCCATTGATTGGAAAAATGCCAACGGGCTTTAGCATTTGCTCTCTTTGCAACCTTATCCTCCATAGCTTCGCTTTCTGAAGGTGATGGTGGATCATTCAAAACAAATGGAAGGAGATAGGCATGCTCCTGTCTGATTAATTGGCGTGTGACTTGATGTTGATGGGTCACCAGTTCAGCCAATTGCTCAATTTGTTTGTAAAGAGCTTTCATCTTTGTTCCATAGTAAACTAGAACTTTGCATAATCCCATCTGTCAACACCGTCTTTGATGGTCTGAGATGGCTTGCCATTAAAATTGGAACTTTGCCCAGTGCTCCAACTGATCATGTTGACCTCTTCTTCTCTGTGTTGAGGAAAAGGGTTGTCTTGCACATGAGGTTGATCTGGTTTGGTGACTATGATCTCACCGTTGTCTATTAAATCTTAGATCTTGTGTTTCAAGGCCCAACAATCTTGAGTATCATGTCCAGGTGCTCCGGCATGATAAGCACACTTTCGAGTAGCATTAAAACCCCTCCCATTAGGGTTGGCTGGTGGAAGAAGACGTGTGATTTTCTTCTGAGTGGTCAGAAGAACAAGGATATTCTCGAGCGAATCCCCTAAGGGTGTAAACGTCCGAGGTCGTTTTGCATCTCCACCTTTAGGCAATGGAGGGTTTTAAGACTGTGCTTGGAAAGGGGAGTAGTTTCTCCTCTGTATAAGCATGTTTTGATTGCCTTTCTGTCCTTGTAGTATTAAGGAAACATCCTCCTCTTTCTTTTTATGGACCCTCCGGGGGTTGTTTCCATAAGATCCGAACTGGATGTGTTCAGCAATGGCTTTAAGAGCGGTTAGGTCTTGAATTTTTCTAGACTTCAATCCCATCTCAACCACCTCTCTGTGCTTGATCATTTTAGAGAATGGTTTGCCAATACCAGCTAGAAATCTTTCATTGAAAGGAGCTTCCTGTACATCTATGAAAGTCATGAACATTTTTGATTCTATCATGAAAGGAATAACTTGAGCAGCAAGGCGCCTCCACCTTTGAGCATACTCTCTAAATGACTCATTAGACTGTTTCTTGACCTTGGTAATTTGGTACTGGTCAGGAGCCATCTGAGATTTGAAAACTGTATTGAGTGAGGAAGGCGTGAGCCAGCTCTTCCCAACTATGGAACTTTGAGTTATCTAATCTGGTATACCATGAACGGGCTTCTCCAGTCAAACTCTTCTGGAACAGCTGCATTCTGAGCTTTTCATTTTCCGCATAAGATCCAAGTTCTCCAATGAGCACATTTAAATGTGTATAAGGATCCCCTAATCCGTCTTATTTTTCAAAATCAGGGGTTTTGAATTTCTTTGGATAATGAACACCAGAAAATATGCAAAGGTTTGTATATAAAACACTGCCATGTGTTCCAATCCCTTTGAGAACACGGATAGTCTCCTCCATTTGAAGGACCTTTTTCCTGATATCACCGGTGTCTGGATCTCCTTTGAGATGGGTGTTTTCACGGTCTTTGTTGGTCGTATCCAACTGAGGTTCTTGAATTTTTTTTTCCAGACCATGAACTCCTCCTTATGTAAAGGATTCTATATGTATAGGTATCTTTGTACCCTGAGTGGACTGATGCAACTTTTTGAGAAGAACAACCAAGTCTGTGATTTGTTTACTCAATTCGTCAAATTCTTCTCGGGAAACAGGATTAAACTGGTCAGAAGAAGACATGATTGGTTGTAGGCTCGTGGCATTTTTGGATTTTGAGTGGGTAACATGCCCAATTGCTTCCCTATAAAAGACTTATGTAGTTTAGTCATAGGGTAATGTAAATGTTATTATAACACGTCTGTTCTAGGAATTTTGTCCTGCAAAACCGGTTGTTAATTGATAACATGTCATGCATGCACAGATATTCTTCATATTTTCCATTACATATGGGTGAACATGGAATAAAATTACAAGTAAATGCTTTTACAAGTAATTGAAAATGGAAATCATGAAGAGACTTTCCTCCGCGTTTGGTTTATCAGAGGTTGACCTATCTTAGGGTTACTCTTGCGGCTTTTTGGCATGAAGGTTCCCAAAGCATCACAATTTACATAACGGGAAGTCAATCCTGTCTTTCAACTGGAGCGAATCTGGGTGGTGCCTTTCCTGAGCCCCGTTGGAATTATTCTTCCTACGAGTCTAGTAATCAAACACCGACATGATAGTTTCCTGATGGAGGAATCACACAGCATACATTCACATACAACGTGTCTCGCCGTTTATGCAAAATGATGACATGTGCGAAGCACTAATATCACAGATAGATATTTAGTAGTGCAGTAAGTAAGATGCATTCGTACACATTTATCATAAATGTAAATGCAACATTCACACACAAGCATATAATAGTTTTGAAAAGCTTGTAATAGCAGCTTAAGCCCTCATAGTGGAGTCCCCAGCAGAGTCGCCACCTGTCGATGTCGGGATTTTTTAGTGTCCCTTTTCGTTACTTGTTCTTTGGTATTCTCATGTTAATGTGAGACTTGTTTGAAAAAACAAGTGAAAAAGGTCCGACATGTATAATGTCGACGATTTGACTTTAAGAGTCGCCAGTTGGTGTATTTAACTAGTTGCACCAACAAAACCGAAAAGGTTTGCACATTGACCCAGTCATGTGATACTACTAAACGGGTCTGTGATACCGAGATTCATTTAGGGTTCGGGGGCTTGGTTATGTGGAGGGAAGGTGTTAGGCACCCCCCGACATCCGTGTTGCCACGGTGACCGCCACTTTTCAAAGAAACAATTATATGAATGTGTGTGTATGTGTGTGTGTGTGTGTGTGGATCAGTGTGCAATTTATTTGCAAGTAGTGTTATGCCTCATTCGCACCTATATACATAGAGTTTGAATTTTGTAGAAAATTCAGTTTTAAGCAAGATATATCAATGAAGTTTTATAAAAAAGGTTTTTCAAACCCTGTGCTCAATAGTATTTGAGGCCTTTGATAATTCCATTTTATTATAAATGTTCGGCTTGTTTGCTTTTATTTTCGAGATGTGAGTCATCTGTGAGAAAATAATATACAGCAGTGCCGAACTCCTTACGGGCATGGGAGCCATCCAAGGGAATTCAAACACTGTAAATAATGTACAAGCTACTTACAACTGGAAAAAGTCCATCACGGGAACCGAATCTAGATTCAGTAGACTGAATCTGTGATCACATGATTCCTAGGCTCAGATGATACTGTAATTTGTATAAAAGCGATAGCGATATTATATATATATATATATATATATATATATATATATATATAAAAGCAGTAAGTATATATATATATATATATGTGCATGATCAGCTAACACAAAGCAACTCTATGGGGGATCAAAAATGTAAATAAAGCAGTAAATGCTATCAACCGCCATGAAGTAGACTCTAGGCGGGACTTGAATGTAAATAAAGCTGTAAAAGCTATCAATTGCCACGAAGTGAACTCCAGGTAGGACAAAATGTAAAGAAAACTGTAAAAGCCACGGAGGAAACTCCAGGCTTGACAGGAATGTAAATATATATATATATATAAGTAGTAAATGCACCAGATATAAAATCTAGGCTCATCGGATATGTCCGACAACAGTTATATATATAAGTATATATATATATATATATATAAGCAATTAAACGCACCGGATGTAAAATCCATACTCATCAGATAGAGTCTGACAACAGTTTTATATATATATATATATATATATATATATATATATATATATAGTCTAGGCTCAATCGAGGCATAACTCGATAATGTTAGTCCATATAAAAATATATACATATATATAAGTATTTATATATATAGACAGAAATGAAAACCACGGACCAAAGTACGGGCAAACACACTCACACGACTCTCAATGTGTATAACAGTCTGTGCTATTATGAGAAGAAAGGCTTTATAGAATGTAAGAAGGCTTACAGTTGGCTGTTAATGTAGGCTTCAATGACTCTATATGGATAAACACTCAGCTCCCTCCGGATGAAAGTATAACTATATGTGAGCTAACAGATGTTTAAAATGAGGAAAATACTCAATATGGGTGTGTACAGAGTAAAGTGGACAGGGCTTCCTCGCCTTTTCTCTCTCTTCTCTCTCTCAAAATGGCAGACCCAAGGTCTATAGACTGATGGCTGCAGGTGTACCTGCGGTAGCCGCAGTTACACCTGCAGCTAGTCGTGGTGGGCCTGGGCTTCGCGGGTCCTGTCGTCTAGAAGTACGTGCACTCGTGTACTGTAATGTTCGCTCAAGCTTGCATAAATTCAATCTGAGATTTCGAATAAGGTATATGTGATTTTCTTCGGACCGCTTGTGTCGAGAGTTACACAATGACATGGATTAGAGGTTGTACAAAGTCAGGAAGAGGGGACCATGCCCATGGTCTTCAAGCTTCAAATTCTATCTGGTGTACTGCCACGCGTAATAGTCCCTCGGGATTGTAACTCTTTGGTTCTTGTGGGACATTATTGTATGTATATATGTATGAAGTGTTGAGACGACACACAGGTGTTGATGTGCAAGATGACGTTTGACTCTTCGCCGGGGTTATCGCCGGTTTGAGTTGAAAGCAGACGTTACTCAGGGTTACATCTGAGATTGGAATGCTGCAAGTGTTTGAATGTTGCAAGGTCATCTTGTGAGTTCCTGTTTGCCCGATGTTAGCTCTGGGTTTGAGAGATGAGTGCCTCGGCAGGAGGTCTGAGATTGAAGCTGATAGCATGTATTTGAAATAATCATTTCCAGAGTTATCGCTGGAACTGCAACAACATTCCTTGGGGTTATCGCCAAGGATGAAACTCGGGGTTATCTCCGAGGTTGGAAATGATCCTTCTGGTGTGTGTTCTGGGGTTGAGAATGAGAATCCCGGTGTATGGTCCGGGTTGGAAATGATGTTCCCGGTGTGTGGTCTGGGTTGGAAATGATCTTCCGGTAGTATTCGGAATGAATTTGAACTGCCTTCCAGGGTTATCTCCGAAAGACGATTCTGCCCTCCTGTAATGTTAGTAACTGTTGTGCAGAAAAATTTCGAGTGTCTACAACGCTTAATATTCCTAACGTGCTCAAATTAAGTCCGCATGCAAAATATTGCGTTTTCCATACTTAGATTATTATTACATAATCCATCTCACCTTAATATTATAACGTTACGTATTTCTCGAATGTTCAAAAATAATTCCCGAGCGGAAATCAATAAATAGTGTTTTTCAGAAAATTTCTCGGAAAGCTTTTATTTTCGTCTTAGAAATTCAAACACTTTAATTCATTTACGTAGTTAAAATACTGCGACATTCCGACGTTTCTAGGTTATAGAACGACATTCATCTTATAAATACATAATAATAATAAATAATATTATTTTATTCATTATTAAAAGTATTTACAAAAGGTTCGATTTTTCGGGGCGTTACAGCCTTGTTTAGTTACACATTCTTGTATTAGACCTTCAAGTAGTAAGCAAACTTTTATTGATTGAATTAATATATAATTGAATAGTGTTCTAAAATTCTAGAAACACTGATAAGCTAGTTCTAAAATAAACTTTCTTTAGTGCGGAAATTCTAAATTCAAGCTGAGACGAACAACCCTAACATAGGGGATTTTGTACGTGTAACGTTTAGATATTTGTGCACAATACATGGTACAAAGGGCTTATCCCCCTAAGTACATTAAGAAGAGTCTGTATAGTCTAAATGACTATTAAGGTTAAGGTAATAATATTTAAATACCGGAGACATAGTTCGTGGTCTTAAGACCCTCAGATATTAAAGTTCGAACTTATTTTCTATTTTAATTCGTAGAACAAGTTCATTATTGTTCAGCATTCGTTGATCATTCTCATGTTGTTATCATTACTACTTTCTATATCAGTGAGCAATTGTTTGCTCACTCTTGCAATTAACACTGCAGCTAAAGTAGAGAAAGTCGATGAGCAATCTACTAGCAAAGGAAAGGGCAAAATGACCAAGTGTTGAAGACTTATGAGAATTTTACTTTAATGAATTATATTAAAGACTTGTTTTATTTTATGATGTATTCCACATACTTATGTAATAATTTTAAGGTTAGATTACTTGGGATTATTTTTGAGATGATGTAACCCTTTAATGGGAAAGATTATTGTTAAGTTATTTAAATTATGTCGTTATCCTTTGATTATGGGTAATTAGATGTAATGGTTTTGAAAAGTGAACACCAAATCCCGTGGGAATGGAGTACCTGGATTTTGGGGTGTCACATAAGGGATGTTATTTTCTTTGTAAATGATATTATTTCTTTTAATATCATTATGCCGAAATATTAGTATAAATTTTCTTGTGAAATTTCTACCTTTTTGTGTCGGGGTTACTATTCACGTATACGACACTATTCACAGTAAAATCAAATTTTCGTTCTTTGTCCAAGATGTCTATTATGGGTACTATCTTTGATTGTATCCATGTTTTGATCTTCATTCTTGAATTTGACTCCACTATGGTTTTTTAAGAAGTATTTTTGAACTTGGATTGTTTAAAATAAGAATCCCTAAACTTTGTCCTTTTATTTCACTGGATTCATTTCTTTAAAAATATTTTTCATCGTCCTCAGTCCTAAATGATGATAGTACTGAATATCTTTGGCCTGTAGTGCAAAGATGAATGATTTCCTGATGAATATATTTGGCCTGTAGTGTAAAGATGAACATGACCAACAGATGAATATATTTGGCATGTAGTGCAAAAATGAATATTTGATTTGAGATATATATTGATTGATGTTACAGGGATAAAATATTGATGATAGACTTTTAAATCATAGAAGATAGTAGATTTCATTCTCTACTTAACTCTTCTAATGAATTGTTATTTCCGCTGTGAATATTGATCTAAAACTTGTTGTCTATTATATTCTATTAGATTTTTCCCTGTTGAGGACTAACGATAATTTGTTCTATATTATCTTAGTCATAATATTCTTTACTGGTCTAGTTGAGCTCACCCTTTTCCTTTTTGTTCCATTTTTCTTCTTAGGAAACACGAATATAGTAGGAAGTAGTCAGGGTGTGGAATGATGGTTCTAGATAGTTGTTTAGCAGTCCTCACTATTTTGTAAAATATTGCATCAATAATTGTAATGAGGACTTTATCTGCGTGTGGATATTGTCTAGAAGATAATATTTGTATTTAAACTCACAGTTTATGTGTTGTCGTATTTTACACGACAATTGTATTAATGAAGTTGTAATTATTTCTGTACCATGTATTTGGCGACTCAGAATGGGTGATGTATTCCTATTTTTGGGGCGTCACAGTTGGTATCAGAGCTTAGGGATATGGTCTCTAGCAGAGATCGGGGAATAGAACTAGGAGGGGAGAGATGACTAAATCATTCGCTATTGTGTCTTACCTAAGCTTATTTATTGGTTGGTCAGAATATAGGGATATTATGTGTGACGCCCCCAAAATAGGTATACATCACCTATCTTGAGTCGCCAAATACATGGTACAGAATACAAATACAATCTTTAATATACAATAAAAGAGCTATGAGTTTTAATACAAATATTGTCTTCTAGACAATATCCACTCTCAGAATAAGTCCTCATTATATTTATTGTCACACTATTTAACAGAATAGTGAGGACTACTAATGCTATCCTCTGGACCATCACTCCGTTCTCTGACTAGTCCCCACTACGTTCTCATTTCCTGAAGAGAACAATGAAAGCAAAAGGGTGAGCTCAACTAGCCCAGTAAGAAATATTATGACTAAGATAATACTGAATAAATTATCATTAGTCTTCAACAATGTTAAACTGATAAAATACAATAGACATCAACTTTAACTGCAGCGGAACAAGCAATCCATTAAAAGAGTCAAGTAGAGAATAAAATCTACTATCTTTTATGATTTAAAAGATTTTCATCATTTTTATCATTTGAAACTCAAATTTTTAATAAATAATCCACATCATCCCTGCACTACGGCCAAGGATATTCATTAGTATCACGACCACAAATTATCCATGCACTACGGGCCAAGGATATTCGTGTATTCATCAATGGTCACGATCTTGCCATAAAACAATTCATCTTTGCACCCTTGGCCGAAGAGAATCCATAGCCATAATCATACCAAAAACTGTCTAACAATGCACTACGGGCCAATGAGGACTTTTTCCACATCATTTGTAACATTACGGTCATGATTTTACCGAATAATCCCTTATCATAATCATACCAAGTCCATCTATACACTACAGGCCACAGATGACTTTCAGCATAATATAAACATGAGGATGATGACAATGATATAAGAATTCAATAAAACAAGTTCAAGAATTAATTTATCCAGAACTAATAACGTCCAAATTGTCAACATGATACTTCTTTGTATTGTAAAATTCAAGAATGCTCAGAAAATATTTCCATGAAAAGATACTGGATGAAGCGCAAATATCAAGGATATTCCACTAATTTCATGGAGTATAGAAGTCAAAACTTCAACCAACTCAGTATAATAAAGAATAGATTAACAAAATAAATCACTAGGCATACGATAGACCGCACAGACAGGTTAATCCAACAGAATAATAAATAACGGAACCAGGTCATGCGTAAAACACACAGACAGGATATTCCAAAAGAATAATAAATAACGGAACCAGGTCAGGCGAAATTCGTACCGATAGGATGTTCCAACAGAATAATAAATAACGGAACCAGGTCATGCGTAAAGGCATAGACATGATGTTCTAATAGAATAATAAAGAATCGAATAACAGAAGAATTTCACCATGTATGCGGTACTTCGCATAGAAAGGTTATTCTAACGTAATAATAAAGAATGAAATAACAGAAGAATTTCAGCAAGTATAGGGTAGTCAGCGTATACAGGTTATTCCAACAGAATAATAAAGAATAGAATAACAGAAGTTCTCTTCATGAATACGAAAGAAATAATACCCCTTACAAGTACAACAAATAATATCCCTTACCTTAGAACAAACTGGATATATGAGTTGTGAAGTAGCAGAATACTTTTCTTCTTTCTCTCTATAGTTTCTCTCTCTAGAGTTTCAGTGAATTCGTAAGAAATAATGAAGGAATGAGCTTGTATTTATAGGAGAATGGACTAAATAATAACTAATTCCTAAATGGTCCAGATTGATTTACTTTTAAACGGACAGTCCATATTGGTTTACTATAAAATATTTTAATAAAACAAAATCTATTAAATAAAATATAATATATTCTATTTATAATCTAATAAAACGAATAACTTTATAAAAGTATTCTGTTTTATATAAAAAGATTCTACTATGCAAACACTATGTAGGAACTATGCATAATAAAATATAATATATTCTAATTATAGTCAAATAAAACGAATAACTTTATAAAAGTATTCTGTTTTATATAAAAAGCTTTTCTGTTTTATTACATTAATTATACTAATAAAACAAAACTTTATCATCATTATTATAATTCACACTATTAATCGACCAGGTCATTCCCAAGAAAGAGGGGGCTTTCCAATAAAGATTTCTCCTTATTGGCGCGCAACTAGGTGACCAAACCTCTCCTTGGCAGAACTTCTAGACATCGTTAATATTGCAAATAATAATATTAATAACTCTATCATCTCAATTATTGATTTGATAATATATAAATATTGACAATAATTGAATCAAATAACGTGAGATACTATGCAACAATTACTGAAGCAATAATTGAACAAAACTAAGTGACTTCTCACGTAAGCATCAATAATCAATACCGTGTGCTACTATGAAACCACGCGTATTACTGTACTTTTACTCCCGAGTACTTCAACAGTATTAACGATAAAACTTCCGTCGTTATTTTCAAAAAAATATTTTTGTCATTTTCTCAATCCGACAATAATTTCGTTGAGGGTTCCACCATTGATTGTGCCGTCGTACGGATATTTCCCGACAAAAATAATATTCCCCGACCAATCGAATTTAATACTGTTGACTTATGTCACACCCTATGTTTTGATGATGACCATATTTGTTCTCTAACCATGTCTTATAACATTTCAGGAACATCAAGGGAGAAGGTCCGAAGTCAAGATGTCTTTGAAGAAAGAAAAGCTAATTTGAGTCCTAGGAATATATATATATATATATATATATATATATATATATATATATAATATCTTAGCATTTATCACTTTCCAAAATAAGGCTCTAGGATACGTGCATTACATACTTGCATTCATAATTGATGTTACATGTTCATTAACTAGCTCATAATATGCATGACCAAAATTGCTAACGTATGGAATCAAATCTTGTTATATACGCTAGAGCAAGAAATGGGGTAAACATATTACCATAAGTTTTGCTTCATAATATTATCCCACGATTCAAGGGATCTAATTGGGTGTCCGAATATAAGGTAAGATATATGGACACATGTCAAAAGATATTGTATGGTAAGCTCAAAACATGACATCATAGATCATGTTGCATCATACTGCATAATTTATGTGTCATAAATCAAGGGTCTTAAATCTAGGAAATTATTTAAGGTAACGAGCTGATTGCATAAATCATGTGCCATAATCCCGTCTCACGATTTGAGCAACTTAATTGATTAATTCTAACAGACTAATGCATGTTAAGAAATATGAAAACATGCCAGCAAATGTTTATGTGCATATAAGGTAATAAATTTCGGCTTTGTAAATTGGGACTGTTAGTAATCTGCGTCAAGATTTTCTCCCATGCAATGGAAATCAGTTAAGCCTTAAATTACTGATGGCGCGATAGAACCTCTGTGATTAAAATCAAGCTGAGTAGATCAATGATTAATATTGAACGACAAGATTTGTGCAACGTGTTTAAGTCAGCATATCACATTAGCAAACATTTGCAATGGTAATATCCTAGAAATGGTCTATATAAACTGAACCCTGTAACATATTTAGATACGAAAAACATACATAGTAACTTATCGCATACAAGCTACGAATTTTTTTTTCACTGAGACAGACATTGAGTGCATTAAGAACAGAATTGCAGCTACTAAGAACGAACAGAAAATATTCTCGTAATATTCTTCTTGCATATCATTTCATACTAGAGCCTTAAGTTGGTAAGCGGTACATTGATTGATCATTAGACCTCTAGTGTGTATCATATATTTTTGATATCTCAATCAATACTTTATTGTGATTAATTCTGTCTGAATTGATAACTCATTACAGTCACGTTCTGTGGAAAGCATAGGTGCTTAAGAGTGCATAGGTGCATAGGGAACAGAGGTGTTCAAATTAGTGGAACTTGTATTGTAATTGGAAGAGTTTAATAAAAGTGAGTCTCCAATACTAGTTGGTATTAGACATGGATTAGGCTACTATTCTAGAGGGTAGTAGTTGAACCACGTAAAAATTTTGGTGTTTATGTGATTGCTTTCTGTGCTTGAATATCTTGTTATTTATCCAGCAGCCTGCATTCTATTCATATCAATAAAACTGATTAATTCAATAATATTCTGATTTGGTAATTCAGCTAGCTGCATTAAACATCCAAAGGATTTTTTGATAAGAAATAAAAATTGGACATAGTTTGTGCCTACACTTATTCAACCCCCCCCCCCCCTTCTAAGTGTAATTATTTAAATTTCATTTGGTATCAAATCTTGGCTCTACTTATTTTGGTCTTAAAGGTGACTTGTAGGGAAAGATTCTGATATGGCATAACTTGGAAGCGCTCATCACGAAGGTTAATCAACAAACTGACCTCCACTACTCGTTGGAACTGAGAACTATAACTTCTGGAAATTTCGGATGAGGATATATCTTAAGCGAGACCCATGGGAATGGTGGGTGGTAGAGAATAGACTGGTAATCCCAAGGAAAGATGATGGCACTCCAAAAACTCTACTCGAGATGGACTCAACCGAAACATACATGGTGTTATACGATTCAAAAGCAATGAACACTCTCCTTAGTGGCATGGAGCAATCCGAAATAGATAAGGTTTCCACATGCAACACATCGAAGGAGATTTGGGATACCCTAGTGGTAAGCCACGAAGGAACGTCCAAAGTACAAGAAGTCAAGCTAAGTATGCTCATGCATGACTACGAAATGTTCAAACTGGAAAGAGTCGAAACGATCAAAATGGCTCAAGCACGATTTTTGGTACTTATCAATTCCTTAAAGCTACTCGACAAGACAATTCCACAAAGCGATTTGAATCGTAAGCTACTTCGGGCTATGCCCAAAAGGTTTGCATCTAAAATTACTAGTCTTCAAGACTCCGTCAATATCTCTTCTATGGATACATTAACTCTCTTTGGTGAATTAGAAGAATATGAACATCAATTAAAAAGATACTATGACGAGAGAGAAGCTCCTCGAAAGAAAGTACTAGCTCTAAATGCAGGAATTAAAGAATGACTCGAAAATAACTTGGATGATGAAATAGCCATGATATCAAGAAGACTTAAGGGGCTACTTCAAAGAAAGAATCAAAGAAAAAATACATTCAACGCAAACAAATACAAAGCCAAGCTAATCGAAGAAACTTGTTTCGAGTGTGGACGACCAGGTCACTTTAAAAAGGATTGCTTCCAACTCAAAAACAAAGAAAAGCTAGGCAATAAGGAGTTCAAAAAGCATAAAGCATTCCTAACATGGAGTGATGATGAAGAATCCGAAGTGGAAATAGATGCAAACGATGAACTGGCTCAAATATGCTTCATGGGAATTGAAGGCGAATTCAGTGAGGTACCTCTTTCTGATAGTATTACTTTGAAACAAGAAAATGAAAAATTAAAAGAAAAAAATATGTACTTAAAAGATCTAGTAAACAATCTAATGAGCGAAGTGGAAGCACTGATTGATGAAAAGAAAGAATTAGAAAAAGTAACACACACAAATGAGGAAAAGGTATTAGCAGCAAAGAATAATTATTTAGATAATTACAATAAAATATTGTTCAACAAGGTAAATCAGCTAAATAATGAAGTTAAAAAATTAAAAAAAGAGATAGAGATGAGAGATGTGTGTATTGATGCATTTGGCGATGAATCGAGTAATAAAACACCTCCAACTAATGACCTACAAAAAGAAATAGACTCTCTAAAAATCTCTCTAGCCAAATTTGTTCATGGGGAAGAAAACCTAAATGTCATGCTAGGAAAACAAAGACCCAGTTATGATAAACAAGGCATAGGGTACAATCCAACATATAGAAAAGAAGTTGAAATGTTAAAATCTAAATCATCATTTAAATTAAATTATTGCACGCCTTTTACCTCGTGCAAAAATTGTGGCATTAAAGGACATCTAGAGATAAACTGCTCAAGAAAGAAAAATTGAAGTAAAGCCATATGGATAAAGAAAAGTGATTTGATTTAAACTAACACAAGTGGACCCAAAAAGATATGGGTACCAAAAATATAAATTGTATCCCTCTTATACAGGTATGTTTCAAAGCCAAAGTATCTTTTTAAAAGTGGATTCTTGATAGCGGATGTTGACGCCACATGACGGGTGACAAATCTAAGTTCGTGGAACTAAATGTCCAAAAGAAACATGGAACTGTCACATTCGGTGATAATCGGTCATGCGAAATAATTGGGAAAGGTAAAATCGGTAATGGTAAGGTTAACATTAATAATGTTCATCTTGTTAACGGACTAGAATTCAATCTTATCAGTGTTAGTCAATTAATGGATAATGGACATCAAGTAAAGTTTGAAAAAAGATAAATGTACAATTTCACATGGTACTAATTGTAGAGATTTCGGCACAAAACACTGCAGAAAAATAAAATAATCAAAGCAATTTTTGAAACCCTAAACAGGATACATGCGAAAATCAATTAATTAAGTGTAAAGAAATTATACCGAATATGAAAGAAGTGTTTCTGAAACGCTTCGAATCTCTAACGCAATTCCTCACGAAACTACGTCTCTATGTTATCCACACGAACGTAGCACGAACCATCGCACGATTCTGCAAAAAGGACTTGCGGTACTAGCCACCAAAAGGAATGGATTTTAGAACTATTTCTCTCTAGTCTCTCTAAAAGAGCGGCTAGGGTTATGAAGTTATGATATAACCCTAAGTGGCTACTATATCGTATATATAGTAGTTAAAAAAGGATTAATCAAAACCTAATTTTATAAAATCAATTTATATATATATATATATATATATATATATCTTAATTTAGTCTTACTTAATTAATATACATATATACAAATTATCCTTTTAATTTAAATTCGTGATTTAAATACTATTAATCAAATTAATATATTTAAATCCTTAAAATTTAAATTAATTCCAATTTAAATTACGTTCTATGTGTGTGACCCTATAGATTATTATTACATTGGAAATAATTTTAAAATCATATTATAAAATTATAAACAATGAGCGGCATCTAGTAATGCATCACTGCTACCCAAGTAATAATAAGATCGATGATTCGATGCAACCTTTTCGTGACCAATGTTTCAATGTAATTTAATCCTTTTAACCTTAATATCCTAGATTAAACTCGAGTCATGGAATGCGTCATACTCTTCATAATTTAATCTGAGTTTTCTTGATCAATGAGTAGACTATATGAAACAAATCACTATTTGAGCATGGCTATGCATTTCATAGTCCTACTCAATCAAGAGGCCTATGGATATCACCCCTAATATATATAGGAAGGTTAAATTCCATCTAGATCACTCATATTCTTCACACGATTCATGATGTACCCAATAATCACCTTTATAGTCCACCCTATTAAAGGTGACATTTGATGATATCAAAGTACATAAATTCCCATGTAGTAATATAGTGATTTCAGGTCGGAGGACCATTACATCATTGTCACTATGAGAATTGCTAATGACACTTCACATAATGCTCCATATAGAATTCTCATGGTGGGTTTGTCCAGTACATCGTTCTCTAACATGTACCTATGCATTGACTTAATATCTCATATATTTATGACCAAAGAGATTTGGTCATCAGTCAATGCACATACTAGTCTCAATGCATCATTGTTGTCCCATCAACAATAATACTCGACTAGGGACATTTAAGAACAATGATAATAATTATAATTATGTAATCTCATGTTCAAGTCACATACTTGAAACTAAATAATTTATATCACTATTCTAAGGAATTTTATTATGTTAACATTTATATGACGCAGTGAATAAAACCCTAATAAAATCATTCATTTATTCAATCAAATATAATATCAAAATATTAAGCAATTATATCAAATAATTGGCCTCTAGGGCATAAACTCTAACACTAACAATGCTGCTTTAGTTACCCAAAGAGAAGGGAATATATATACTCTTGATTTTGAGTGACAGGAGGAAGAATTATGTCTTGCAACCGTTCAAGATGAAGCAAATCTATGGCATAGAAGGATGGGACATGTTCATATGGACCTCATCAAGAAGTTATCATCAAAGAACTTAGTAAGAGGATTACCCAAAATGAATTTCGAGAAGAAAGGTATATGCGAACCTTGTCAACTTGGAAAACAAGTAAGAACATCATTCACAGCCAAAAACATGGTATCAATTTCTTCTCCCTTACAATTGCTTCATCTCGATCTATTTGGACCTGAAAGGCATGCTAGTCTAAATGGTAAATTCTATGCTTTTGTGATAGTCGATGACTTCTCAAGATATACATGGGTACTGTTTCTTAGAACAAAAGATGAGGCATTTAAAGAATTTGAAAAAGCGATTAAAATTTGGAGACTAAATATAGTTTTAATCTTATAAAAATCAGAAGTGATCATGGTACGAAATTTCAAAAGGATTTTATTGTATTTTGTAATCAAAAAGGGATCACTCATGAATTTTCAGCACCTAGAACTCCACAACAAAATGGAGTGGTAGAAAAGAAGAATCGAACATTACAAGAAACAGCTAGAACTCTAATTCAGGAAAGTAAACTCCCTAAGAAATTTTGGGCTGAAGTTGTGAACACAACATGTTATGTGCTAAATAGAGTGTTGATTCGTCCAATTATTTTGAAAACACCATATGAATTATTAAATAATCGGCTTCCTAACATAACCTATTTCAAAGTGTTTGGATCTAAATGCTTTATTCTTAACACTAATGGAAATCTAGGCAAGTTTGATGCTAGATCATATGAAGGAATATTCATTGGGTATTCACAAAATAGTAGAGCATATCGTATTTATAATGTACAAAAGATATGTATCGAAGAATCTGTACATGTCAAATTTAATGAATCTAACCATGATATTCTAAAAGAAAGAGAAGAAGATGCAGGAAACTTAGAGACTACTGCAAATCCAGCCTACCAAATAAAGCAAAACAGCATGATCGTGGAACCAATCCAGCAAGATGAATTAGAAGAGCAGCAGGACCAAGACTCTACCCAGCAAGCTGAATACGAAAATCAGGAACATATCCAGCAAGCTGAAATAGATGAACATCAAGACTATAATCCAAAAACTACTGAAGAAGTTATACATGATATTCAACTTCCAAAATCAGCAAGATACATCAAAAACCATCCTCCTGAGAACATCATTGGAAACATAAATGACAAAGTTATTACAAGAAGAAAACCACAAAATATGTGTGCTTTCTCAGCATTCCTATCCCAAATTGAGCCAAAGAATGCCAAAGAAGCCATACTTGATGAAAATTGGCTTCTAACAATGCAGGAGGAGCTACAACAATTTGAAAGATGTCAAGTGTGGGAGTTAATTCCTCCCCCAAAAGATGTGTCCATTATTGGAACTAAATGGGTCTTCAAAAACAAGCTTGACGAGTACGGAACAATTACAAGAAACAAAGCGAGACTAGTTGCACAAGGATACAACCAGCAAGAAGGGATAGACTATAAAAAAACATTTGCCCCAGTAGCCCGCTTGGAATCCATTCGTATACTACTAGCATTTTCTTGTTTCAGAAAATTCAAGCTACACCAAATGGACGTCAAAAGCGCCTTCCTCAATGGGTACATAAATGAAGAAGTCTATGTAAAATAGCTACCTGGATTTGAGCATGGCAAGTTCCCACATTACATATACAAACTCAAGAAGGCACTCTATGGACTCAAACAAGCCCCAAGGGCCTGGTACGAAAGGTTAAGTAAGTATCTTCTATCAAATGGGTTCATATGAGGTAAAATTGACTCCACGTTGTTTATTAAACGTCAAAATAAAGATATTATTATTGTACAAATATATGTGGATGATATAATATTTGGTGCTACTAATAATTCTCTTTGTGAGTGGTTTTCCAAATGCATGCACAAGGAATTTGACATGAGCTTGATGGGAGAACTCAACTACTTTCTGGGCCTTCAAATTAGACAAAATCGTGAAGGTATATTCATTCATCAAACCAAGTACACAAAAGAGTTACTTAAGAGATTCGGATTTTGACAATTCAAACTCAAAGACCACACCAATGAGTACATCAATAAAACTTACAGCAGATGAAAAAGGTACGGATGTAGAGGTAACAAAATACAGAGGTATGATTGGATCCCTACTATATTTAACTGCATCTAGACCTGATATAATGTACAGTGTGTGTCTATGTGCTTGGTTTCAGGCTAAACCCAAAGAATCCCACTTACATGTTGTTAAACAAATATTTAAATATTTGAGTGGTACTACTAATTTAGGATTGTTTTACCCAAAATGTGATAATTTTGATCTAATGGGTTATTCAGATGCTGACTATGTAGGTTATCAAATAGATAGAAAAAGCACAAGCGGTGCCTGTACATTTTTGGGACAAAGTCTTGTATCATGGCACAACAAGAAGCAAACATCAGTCGCTCTATCCACCACTGAGGGTGAATATTTAGTAGTAGGAAGTTGCTGCTCCCAAATTTTATGGATACGTCAAACACTGTGTGACCTTGACATCATATGTGAAAATGTGCCCATATACTCTAATAATACAAGAACCATAGACATCTCTAAAAATCTAGTACTACACTCTCGTACAAAACACATAGAAGTACGCCACCATTTTCTTAGAGACAATGTGTCTAAAGGTTTAATAAGATTAATATTCATTCCCACTGAGCATCAACTAGCAGATATATTTACAAAACCTCTAGGGGAAGAATGATTCAGTACTCTAAGGAGAGAACTCGGAATGTGTCTAATTCAAATATGAACCGAGTGTGTTAAAGATATTAGGCAGGACAAATTACTGGCTACAGATCTACAAATACCATAATTACGCCCATTAAAATCTATTCAGATTCTACTTCCCAAAGCTGGCTTCACCACTTCCCATATCTCGATAACGTACTCTATACATAAAGACCAGATGTCGCCTTACCCTCTCTCTGTCTCTGACTCTCCAATCTCTAAATATCTCATATCTCACTCCACCATCTCAATTGACTCAAACTTTTCTCTGCTATAATGAGAACTAGGCATGGCAAACAGCTTCGTGATGAATCAGATGACGAAGTCTCCCCTCCTTCTCCACCATCTCAACCACCGGTCACTCGAAAACTAAAAAGAAGGCCATCCTCTGTCACGATCATCTCCGGTGGATCATCCCCTGCTGAATTTGAAGCCAGTCTACCTTCTCCACCTCCAATCGGGACATCGACGGGTCACAAACGATGCAAGATCAACGACCCCTCACCTGGCTCGCCTTCGATACTGGTAATACCTCTCTCTTTCTCCTTGCATGATGTGCCTGACGACTTTTTTAGAGGCCATAATTTCGAACTTCGTTTTAAAACCTCTATCTGTCAAAAATCTTTTGTCTATGAAAAATTAATAGACATGTTTTACTATCAAAACTCGCATCTTCATTGTCTCTTTGAGTCATGTGGTTTGTCTTCCTTATGTAATCCTCCATCGGTAGCCTACCCAAAATTAGTTCAGTAGTTTTATACCAATCTTGAGAATAATGGCGACTGCTACACGTCATTTGTCAAAGGTAAATCTTTGTTCTTCATAGCTATGGATTTAGGGAGTATACTGTCAATTCCATACACCGGTGACTGCCCCTTTACCCTTAAAGGGCCTATCTCTACTCCTCTGTCTCCCTTAGTACAGCTTCACATTGTCGTGGATGACCCAACAGTGTCCTCCATCACCCTCCCTAAAACCACTGAAGTGTCTCCTCTTGCCATCGTTCTTCACAAACTATTACGGTACAATCTTCTCCCTCGTCTCGGTGGTGGAGCTGATTTCACGTATCAAAATCTGGTCTTGGTGGCCTTAATAATGACTGGCCAACCATTTAATTTTTCACTGATGATGCTCAAACACATGGTTCACTGTGTCAAACACTCCAAAAAATGACTGCCCTACAACTGCTTCCTCACCAAACTATTTACCCACTTCCAAATTCCACTCGATGATGAGGGTTATATCCACTTGACTGATTCTATAGATTCAAACTATCTCAAAGCGGCTCATATTACTCTGCTTAAAGGAAAGTTCATATGTGTGGTGCCAGAAATTCCCAAATCAATACCTCCTACTTCACTGCCTTTTTCCCCTGACATTCTCACTATCCTTCACACCATCGCAACTAATCAAGTCCAAATTACTTCTAATAAAACTCCGTCTCTCCGTCCTTGAAAAACGCAAACTCCCCATTCGTTGTGATGATCTCCATGCTATGTTTTGAAATGTGGAAGATGAGTTTATTAACCTCCAAGTAGGTTTCGAGTTGCACACTCGGGTGATGGTTGAAGCCCTGTAACAGAAGATGAATCGCAATGCTTGTCAATTGAGCACTGAGCTAAAGTTCATCAGTAATCAAATTGGGACTCTAGGACGTTTTACCGAGCACCGCATGAATGATCTTAGTGAGGAGCTGCAAGCAAACCAAGACCAAACACGCATACCCGAATGGTCCCAATGCAATTGGATGGCTGAATATCAAGGAAACTTTCTGGACCTGCCATTACCACCTCCTACCTTCATTGCTCATCCTCCCAGATTTTCCAACACAGTGTCCCTGGAAGAAATCATACACCGCAGGCTTCACCGACCCTATTTCACCGCCCGTGAAGCAAATCATGTTAGTCTTGAGGAGGAGGAGGATGACTAGACACCCTGTCCCTTTTGGCATTCTGGACACACCTTTTTGATTGATGCCAAAGGGGGAAAAGACTTATGCTTGCTTTCCCTGCTTTCAAAGACAATTTTTTAAAAAAAATTTCAAGTATGATAACTTGTGCTGTTAAGACTATGGTTTAAATTTGTTGATGGATGATGGTTTAATCATTTCCTATAATCGTTTGCTTAACATATTGACTAACCAGAAAATGCAGGGTTACTTTTAACTTGTCATAAAATGCAAAGAGCATGGTTGCTCAAACACTGCATATATGCAGTTAATAGTATGCATAAATTAAGGGGGAGCTGTAACTCTCTTGAAATGCATAGTTTTAGGGGGAACCATAATTATGTTGTTGTCATAATCAAAAAGGGGGAGAATATTGACTTATGTCACACCCTATGTTTTGATGATGACCATATTTGTTCTCTAACCATGTCTTATAACATTTCAGGAACATCAAGGGAGAAGGTCCTAAGTCAAGATGTCTTTGAAGAAAGAAAAGCTAATTTAAGTCCTACGAATATATGTAAGATCTTAGCATTTATCACTTATTAAAATAAGGCTCTAGGATACGTGCATTACATACTTGCATTCATAATTGATGCTATATGTTCATTAACTAGCTCATAATATGCATGACCAAAATTGCTCACGTAAGGAATCAAATCTTGTTATATACGTTAGAGCAAGAAATGGGGTAAACATATTACCATAAGTTTTGCTTCATAATATTATCCCACGATTCAAGGGATCTAATTGGGTGTCCGAATATAAGGTAAGATATATGGACACATGTCAAAAGATATTGTATGGTAAGCTCAAAACATGACATCATAGATCATGTTGCATCATACTGCATAATTTATGCGTCATAAATCAAGGGTCTTAAATCTAGGAAATTATTTAAGGTAACGAGCTGATTGCATAAATCATGTGCCATAATCCCGTCTCACGATTTGAGCAACTTAATTGATTAATTCTAACGGACCAATGCATGTTAAGAAATATGAAAATATGCCAGCAAAAGTTTATGTGTATATAAGGTAATAAATTTCGGCTTTGTAAATTGGGACTGTTAGTAATCTGCACCAAGCTTTTCTCCCATGCAATGGAAATCAATTAATCCTTAAATTACTGATGGAGCGATAGAATCTATGTGATTAAAATCAAGCTGAGTATATCAATGATTGATATTAAAACGGCAAGAATTGTGCAAAGTGTTTGAGTCAGCATATCACATTAGCAAACATTTGCAACGGTAATATCCTAGAAATGGTCTATATAAACTGAACTCTGTAACATATTTGGATACGAAAAACATACATAGTAACTTATCGCATATAAGCTACGAAATTGTTTTTCACTGAAACAGACATTGAGTGCATTAAGAACAGAATTGCAACTACTAAGAACGAACAAAAAATATTTTGGTAATATTCTTCTTACATATCATTTCATACTAGAGCCTTAAGTTGGTAAGCGATACATTGCTTGATCATTAGACCTCTAGTGTGTATCTTATATTTTTGATATCTCAATCAATACTTTATTGTGATTAATTCTGTCTGAATTGATAACTCATTACAGTCAAGTTTTGTGGAAAGCATAGGTGCTTAAGAGTGCATAGGTGCACAGGGAACAGAGGTGTTCAAATTATTGGAACTTGTATTGTAATTGGAAGAGTTTAATAAAAGCGAGTCTCCAATACTAGTTGGTATTGGACGTGGATTAGGCTACTATTCTAGAGGGTAGTAGTTGAACCACGTAAAAATTCTGGTGTTTATGTGATTGCTTTCTGTGCTTGAATATCTTGTTATTTATCCAAAGACTGCATTCTATTCATATCAAGAAATCGATTAATTCAATAATATTTCGATTTGGTAATCAAATTAATTGCATTAAACATCAAATGATTTTTGATAAGAAATAAAAATTGGACATAGTTTGTGCCTACACTTATTCAACCCCCATCTAAGTGTAATTATTTAAATTTCAAATACAACAACTTGCATACTTTGTAAAATTTATAAATATTACCTACAACTTATAACATTATCTCAAATCCACACCATAATATATAAAAAAAAAAATCGAGAAATTTAAATCTTTATTCATAAAATTTGGGGTCTCACATTTTATAATTTAATTTTAATATTTATTGGATTAAGTAAATATTTTCAATGAATTAATTATTAGATTAAATAATTAATTGGTGAAGTTGTGGTAGATTAATTTAATTATATGTGTTATATTTATTAAATTAATATGAAGAATTTTATTATTCCAAGTATGTATTTATATGAGCTTATTGAATTAAAAGAAATATTTAATAAGCCTAATGTTATTTTAATTAATTTAATAATTAATTAGAGAATTAATGAATTTGACATAATTGATAAACGAGAAATTAATTATATGACTATGTGAATTAAATGAGAAATTATTATATTTTATTTAAATTAAATTAAACTAGATGTTTGATTTATTATCTAATTGGATGTGACATTATTAAACTATATTATAAAAGATTAATTAAATTAAATGGGTATAAGCCTTTTAAGGCTAGCCAAACAAGGCCTTAGTGGAGGTTGAGGGCAGTTAACCCGTGATTGGTTAACTGACCACAACTGCGTCAGTTTATAAATTATATGTGTATTCTTTTATTTCATTTTCTTAAGTCTGATAAAACTAGTCAAAGAGAAATTAATAATTGTAGAGGGGATTGTGAGTGTGTGATTGAAGAAGAGTTTGAGAAGGAATTCATCTATTACTAAATCTACACTACGCTTTAGGTAATCTCTTCAACCCAATTTCTATTTTACATCATTTAAGTTTTTGTAAAAAAATGGCTTTCAAGTTTCTGTTAAATTCAAACAATTAGAAAGAGTAATAATTATGTGCATATATGTGATAAGATGTTGTTATAATGTGTTTTACTATATATTGTATGGTTCCATATCATTAGTTTCATAATATTATAACGTATGTTATTGCTTCAAAATTTACAAAGTATAGAAATATGGCCATGGCCCTTATACGTAAATTTAATATGTCAAACATATATCGTTTCGTAAATTTCACACTAGTATATAATTATGTATGTTCAAACGAGGTAAACAACTTTGAATGGACGGATTTGGTGTTATAACAAACCCGCGATGTGAAATTTTATGTTTTGTGTTAAAAAAACCTTCAAAAACATCAAGAACAGTGAATTTACATGTTTGATTCTGTAATTATGTGTTGTAATTTGTTAAAATCACGTTATAAAGGTTGGGTAATGATTATGTACGAATTTTAATATGTGGGTATGTTTAATTTAATGAATTAATGACCATGTAATGATAATTTTGCCTGATTCTGTGTTATTCGCTTACTAGAATTCAAAAACTGGAGTTTCGCGCTGCGGCGCCAACTCCATGCCTTAAGTCCCACGCCACAATGCCACTGCATTGCATGCCACATGGCGTCGTGGCGCGAGCCTGAGCCTAGCAGTAAACCGTGTTGCCTTGGCCAAGATTAAGTTTCTGGCAGTGGCGCCGTAGCGCCACTTAGCAGATTGTCCAGAAATGAAATTTTTTGAAGTGTTCAAGCCTAGAAATGTGATAGTAACCAAATCTAAGGAACATAAAATTATGTTACACGTATAATGAGACGTTAAGATAAAGTCTTAACATATTAATAACATAATTATGTGCGAATTAAACTATTAAACCCATAGTTAGCTTATTGTTCATAAAGTGTAAATTACGTGTCAAATTGATTAAGTATAGTCATAATCAAAGTTAGACAAAGAGAATGAACTTGTGATGACTAGTTACTTTATAATTGACTGGTATTGGAATGTAAATGGTATGTAGGATTAAATCAAGGAACGAGTATAATTAACGTGTAATATATGCATGAGGCAAGTTTCCTAACCCTACTCGTTCTATTTATATGAGTTGATAAGTTTATAAGTTTGTCTCTTTACATCGAGCAAATTCTCGTTATTATTGATCAAGACCATTTTGCTTTATTAAAGTATATTATTCCGTTAAAGTATGATTCTGTTATACAATATTTATTCTATTGTATACCTCTTGAGATTGCTATTCGAGTTAAATATCAGTTACTGTTTAACCTTATTAGACTAGCGAACCCTTAATGATTCGACTAGTCCATAGTTGATGAGCGTTCTAAATTTCAAGAACAGTGAATTTACATGTTTGATTCTGTAATTATATGTTGTAATTTGTTAAAATCACCCTATAAAGGTTGGGTAATGATTATGTATGAATTTTAGTATGTGGGTATGTTTAATTTAATGAATTAATGACCATGTAATGATAATTTCGCCTGATTCTGTGTTCTTCGCGAACTGGAATTCAAAAACTGGAGTTTTGCGTCGCGACGCGAACTCCATGCCTTAAATTCCCCGCCGTAGCGCCACCGCACCGCAGCGCCAGAGCCTAAGCTGCAGCGCCACCGTGCCGCAGCGCCAAGATTAAGCCTGATAGTGGCGTCGCAGCGCCACTTAGCAGATTGTCCAGAAATGAAATTTTTTGAAGTGTTCAAGCCTAGAAATGTGATAGTAACCAAATCTAAGGAACATAAAATTATGTTAGACGTATAACGAGACGTTAAGATAAAGTCTTAACATATTAATAACACAATTATGTGTGAATTAAATTATTGAACACATAGTTAGCTTATTGTTCATAAAGTGTAAATTACGTGTCAATTTGATTAAGTATAGTCATAATCAAAGTTAGACAAAGAGAATGAACTTGTGATGACTAGTTACATTATAATTGACTGATATTGTGAATGTAAATGGTATGTAGGATTAAATCAAAGAACGAGTATAATAAACGTGTAATCTACGCACGAGGCAAGTTTTCTAACCCTATTCGTTCTCATTATATAAGTTGATAAGTTTATAAGTTTATCTCTTTACATCGAGCAAATTCTCGTTATTATTGATCAAGTCCATTTTGCTATATTAAAGTATATTAATCCTTCAAAGTATGATTTTGTTATACAATATTTATTCTATTGTATACCTCTTGAGATTGTTATTCGAGTTAAATATCAGTTACTGTTGAACCTTAATAGACTAGCGAACCCTTAATGATTCGACTAGTCCATAGTTGATGAGCGTTCTAAATTTCAAAACCCTTGTTGAATTATCCAAACCAAACTTCCTTTGGTGCGGACTCTAATGTCAAACTGAGATGAACAACCTTGTATAGGGGATTACTTATGTGTTAGCGTTAAGATATTATGCACAGTATGGTACTAAGGGTTGATCCCCCTAAGTACGAGAAGAAGAGTCCATAGTCTTATGATTGTTAAAGATTTCAAGTATAAACACTTGACAACCTAGGACATAATTCAAGGTCTTATGACCCTCAGAAGTTCTTTTGTTTCTTGTTATTCACTCTCGATTCAAAAGCTGAGTTTTCCTATTTCAGAAGTCTTTAATTTATTCGCATGTTATTATTCATTGTCATATTGTTATACTTGTGGGCAATCGTGCTCACTCTTACATAATAATAACACTGCAGTTAAGAATGAAAGATCTGACGAGCCTTCCACTAGTAAAGGCAAGGGCAAGGTTAACAAATGAAGAAGACTTATTGTTATTATGTATTTAAATTCAGACTTGATGTTGTTTAAGACTTGTTATTTGCTTATGATTCCGCACAGATGTTTAAGGTTAGAGTGACCTGGGATTGTATTTATTATGCAGATGGTGTAACCCCATAAGGGGAAGATTTATTTATTTAATTCTATCTATTGCATGGTTTGCATTTATTTATGGGTAGATAGATAAGATGATATTTGTACAGTGAACACCAAATCCTGTAAAAATGGAAGTACCCAGATTTGGGGGTGTCACATGAAAGTAGTATGCACACAAGCCAATCATGTTTGATGATAAAGCATATACTTTGTAACAATCTTATTCATTTATTAATAAAAAGTATTAATTTATTAAAGGCTTTTAATTATCTACATGATGATGTTTTATAATATGTGATAAACCCATATTTTTAAGCAATGCTTTTAGAATAATGATGATGATCATTCTAATTAGATCTAAATTCTTAGAAAGCTTAAAACTAAAATAGTTCCCAATCATTGGATTACTAAATTGGGGATTAGTGAATCCGGATAGATTGGTACATACGTTGCTTGCTCATTGGATGAGGATAATTGATCTCATGATCATTTGTGTGGAGACACTAAAGCTAGTATGTAGGTGCTTATTAGAGAATAAGTTCTTTGAGCATTGGCTCGCTAAGGAATACCTAATGGAGTTTTACTTACTGTCAATAAGAATTCCTGTAGTGATAGTAGTACAAGTGATCCTTGGACTTGAGATCATCATAGTATCTTGTGTATGATGAGTTATACTTTGACTTATTCCTTAAGACCCTTAGGGTATATCAAAGGGTATGCTTGGGTATAATGAGTTGTACATGGAGATAATGTATGATCAATAAAGAATCTACCACTTCTAATAAAAGAAGAGAAATGTCCTATGTGATTCGATAAATGACAACCCAGTAGTCCTTGGTTGTTAATGAGAATGAAATTAGAAAGGAGTTTCTAATTTGCATTATTTGGAGTTGTGCATTTAAGAGTCGAAATACATATAATTAAATAAAATAAGACTTGGCAGTAATTCCATGTCTTATATTTAATTGGGACATTATATGGTGGAAGGATTGAATTGTGACGGTAACTATTTACTCAAAGGTTCTTTAATGATTAATGTTGAAATCTATATTATATGGAAAGTCGTTGATCGCTAGGGAAGCTTATCCTATTGTAGAATAAATATTATTTATTTAAATAAATTAATTATTTAATTTATTTATTTAAATAAGATTAGAATTGTTCTAATTGATTTATTCACAAATTGGGTTTAATATGGAGAACCTAAAGGGTCACACACCATAAAAGGAAGAATAATTATTTAAGAAGTTAATGGCATAATCGTAATAATATGTTAAGTATATTTAATTTAATCTATGGTGATAGAATAAATTAAATAGCTTAATATTTATTATTCAATATTTTAGAAATATTAAATATAAATTAATAAGAGGAGTCTTATTAATATTATTACAATTATTATTATTTTAATTTCTAAAAGAGTTTAGAAATTAATTTAATAAAAGTACTCTCATTTATTCCTAATTGGATTAGGAAGGAAAATTAGTTAAAAGAGTTTAATTAATTATCCCTAATAAGATTAGGGAGCTTAATTAATTAAAAGAATTTAATTAATTAAATAAATCCCAATTCCTTAATTGTTAAGGTGGGTTGCCCACATCTATAAATAAGAGGAGTCTTATTATGGGTGGTGGGGGTTGTTGACTTTTTTCAACATACGTAATAATTCCAATTTGTTGGAGAGTACGCCTTTTCTATAGAGATAGAAAACTAGGGTTGAGCCAATACCCATCTTCTTGAATCTTTATTTTTTCCTTGGTGGATCACCTCTAGAGGCCAAACATATGGGTGGCTAACGTTGATCAAAGGAAGGAACAAAACCCCGGTAGATTCAAGTTGAACGCGAAAGGATTTGGAGGTGAACTTGTACCTGAGGAAGCTCGATCTTCAAGGATATGATTTTATTCTTTATCTTTTCGTTTAATTAATAATTATGCATAAAGGGTGATCCGGGTATATGGTTTGTAAATTTTTTTTTAAACTCTGATTTTTACTCGCTTTCGCTTATTTATGCAATTTGATCAAGGTTCATGAATATTACAAACCTAATAAATGGCATCGAGCCAAACCTTTATGTAAATTATTAATTATTTTAATTTGATATGTATATTGATATGTGTTTAGAATAATTTAATTGGGCATAATTTTATTGTATAAAATTTATATATAAAAAAAAAAAACAGAAATCATATACTCATGGAAGCTTCCTGTTGCGGAATCACAAATCATTAACGAAATCTCCTTTAGATGGCGAAAATGAAGGTTAATTATATATTATATATATATATATATTAGATACTAAAAAGAAAACTTGTGGAATCACGTTTTTTTTTTTGGCAGAATTCGTGAGTTTTTTTTTTTTTTTTTGTACAGCGAATTGGTTTTAAAAAAAAAAGGAACTTGCCACGGTTTTTGAAAAAGGAGATAACAGGATATTTGTAAAAAGTAATCTTATGATTACTTATATATTATATATATAATATATATTTCCGTTTCATACATATATTATATATAATATATATTCTTAATAATTTTATTATTAAAATAAAAGTTTATTTTAATTTTAAAATAAAAAGTTTATTTTAATATTAAAATATAAAATTTATTTTAATTTTAAAATTAGAATTTCATGCTAACTAATTAGAGTTGGAATTGGATTTTATTTTTCTTAAATAAAGGAGTTTATTTTGATATGAAATTAGATTTCATATTATTCAAAAATAAAAAGGTTTATTTGTGAATAGGAAAAGAATCGATCTTTCCTTAAATAAAGGAGTTTATTTAAATATGAAATAAGATTTCATATTATTCAAAATAAAAGGAGTTTATTTGTGAATAGGAAAGAAAATCTGTGTTTCCTTAAATAAAGGAGTTTATTTAAATATGAAATAAGATTTCATATTATTCAAAATAAAGTAGTTTATTTGTGAATAGGAAAGATAATCCGTGTTTCCTTTAATAATTTTTTATATATATATGGAATTGGATTCCATAATTAATTAAAATAAAGGAGTTTATTTTGATTAAAATTTTGATTAAAATAAAATAGTTTATTTTATTCAAAATTGGATAAATTAAAATAAAATAGTTTTATTTTGATTTAAATTTGGATTAAAATAAAGGAGTTTATTTTGATTCAAAAATAGATTTTATACTAACTAAATTTGCCCATTAAATGATATCAATATATATATTAAATTTTATTATTCATAAGATGAATGTTATTTATTGATGCATATGATGATGTGTATGATAATAAATGGGATTGATTATGGACTATTGACCAATATGATTGGATTTTATTTTAGTTGGATGCATGAATGTATGAGTTTTATTAAATGGGTCTCACAGATTTCTTCTCTAATTTTTCTTAATGTAAATTCTATCTCCTCCTATGCATCGCCCTTCGATCACGATCAAGGTTTCTATTTATTTTAAATAGTTTTGTAATAGGAATAGTTAGAATTAATTTTAGAAAATTAGAGATCGAATGGGCAAAGGCGCTTGAAGACCAAGTTTGTAATGGAGCAGGGTTTAAATGTAATAGTTATATTTAAATATTATTTCTTGCACCCCTAAGTGTTTGACCTTTTGGTTCACTTGGTGGCTCTAGTGAACCAAACTAGAATAAAAGTCCATAATCAATCCGGGTAGAATATAGTATTCTATATGTGCATGCTTATACTATATATATTATATATTATGCAAACATGCTTCCCATGTTCGTTAATATGACGCGTATTTTATATATATATGTGCATGCGCGCTAAACAAGATGAGACAAATTAATAACAAACCCCTCATTTTTATATTAAGTTTTAAGTGTTCAAAGATATTTGGAATATCAAACGTCGCCTTCTAGCATGATAAAATTAATAGAGTATTAAATATTTAATATGAGTTTGTTGTGTCACCACAAGGCAAGTATTAAGTATTTAAGATGTTAATTTATCACATTTGATGCTTATAAAGAAAATTGAACAATATTGTTTTGTTGTGTCACCACAAGGATGATATTTTTCTTTTTTGAATATATGGAGTGCTAGGTTGGACTTAACTTGGATAATTTTGATTCGGATGTGTCACCACTTGATCAAAATAATCTAAGAGGCAAAATACTAGGAGTTGCATAGTTGATGTAATTGACAAAAGTTGTCTACCTATTTATTTATATATAGTTTGTTGTGTCACCACAAGGCTATATACATTTGAAATGGGATCCTTATTCTCACTAGCAAATCTTTAATTAGATTTTGCCGAACTATATAAGTGAGGGTAATATAGTTTGAAGAAAATAGTGGGAGATACCAATTTAAAACAAGACCTAATTTATGTTGGTAATTAATAAAAGAATGTATGTTAAAATGTTGTTAATTACAAATTCATTTACAAAATTTTACAATGTCTAAAATTTACTATCCTTGCGAAGCATATTAAATGCTAAATTAACCGTAATCAATTAAAGCGGATTGGTTAAGGAATTTGAGAATAGTTCTCATAGTTGAAAAGCTATCTTATGTCCTTAATACGCCTATCCCTGCAATGGTTGCAGACAATGCCTCAAAGGAAGAGATTGCTACTTTTAGAAAGTGGCAAGATGATTCACAGTTGGCTCAATGCATCATGCTCGCATCCATGAGTAACAAGCTTCAGCGTCAGCCTGAAACTATGGATACTCCTACTATATTCCTGCACATCAAGTAGTTGATGGTGAGGAAAGTAGGACCGATAGATATCGACATATCTAAGGAGCTCTTCCGATCTAGAATGGCCAATGGCACTATAATACAGCATAAAAAGTTCTTAACATAATCAATTTGATTGATCAATTAGACAACGAAGTTTTGTCATGGATGGAGAGTTGAGCCAAGATTTGATCTTGCACTCACTCCGGACTCCTTTCACAATTGTTGTGAATTTTTCATATGAACAAGCTAGATATCGCCTCGTTGATTTGCTTAACATGTTGAAAAATGATGAGAGTCACTTTCAACCAAGAAAGACCATGTCTTCTTTGGTAGGGGCAAAGGATCTTTCCGAAAAGAAGAACGAATCAAAGAAGGTATATAGAAAGGCAAAATAAAGGATAATAAGAACAAAAGCGATACGGATAGCAAAGGAGTTTGCTTCCATTGCAATAAGCACGGACAATCGAAAGAAAGCTGCGAGAAGCGTCTTGCAAAGGCTAACCAAAGAAGCTTAGTGAAGTTTTAGGTTATAAATACAAATTTGTTCATGATTTAAAATAAATTTTCTTTAAGTCAAGGTTCTACTTGGGTATTGGATACCAACTTTGGTTATCATAAATATAGATTTATGAAGGGACCAGTAAGTAGAAAGCTAAACAAATATAAGTAATCCTATGTATGGAAATGTAACAAAGGTTGCCATATTAGCCATAGAAACTTATAGTTTAGCAATGCCTACACGGCAAATCTATTAAGTCAATAAGTTGTTATTATATTCAGTTCTTGTTAAAATATTATTTCCATTTTATTGTTGGACAATGAAATCTTTGGTATTATAATTAAGAACAATTGTTGTTCTATTTATAATAATAATGTTTTGTATAGAACTGGAATATTACTTAATAAATTTTGTATACTTGACTTACATGAAAATAATTTTGCATATTGAACAAACTAGTATAAGAAAAGGAGATGATCATTCAAAGAGTTGAATGTGTGTATTTGCTGAAATACAAGTGTGAATTATTTGAAAGGTTCAAAGATGATTGGCTTTAGTGCAAGTGGGAGATTGAAAGTAGTATGCACACAAGCCAATCATGTTTGATGATAAAGCATATACTTTGTAACAATCTTATTCATTTATTAATAAAAAGTATTAATTTATTAAAGGCTTTTAATTATCTACATGATCTTTGTTTTTATAATATGTGATAAACCCATAGTTTTAAGCAATGCTTTTAGAATAATGATGATGATCATTCTAATGAGATCTAAATTCTTAGAAAGCTTAAAACTAAAATAGTTCCCAATCATTGGATTACTAAATTGGGGATTAGTGAATCCGGATAGATTGGTACATACGTTGTTTGCTCATTGGATGAGGATAATTGATCTCATGATCATTTGTGTGGAGACACTAAAGCAAGTATGTAGGTGCTTATTAGAGAATAAGTTCACTGAACGTGGCTCACTAAGGAATACCTAATGGAGTTTTACTTACTTTTCGTCAATAGGAATTCTCAGTAGTGATAGTAGACAAGTGATCCTTGGACTTGAGATCATCATAGTATCTTGTGTATGATGAGTTATACTTTGACTTATTCCTTAAGACCCTTAGGGTATATCAAAGGGTATGCTTGGGTATAATGAGTTGTACATGGAGATAATGTATGATCAATAAAGAATCTACCACTTCTAATAAAAGAAGAGAAATGTCCTCTCGTGATTCGATAAATGACAACCCAGTAGTCCTTGGCGGCGTAATGAAATTAGAAAGGAGTTTCTAATTTGCATTATTTGAGTTGTGCATTTAAGAGTCGAAATACATATAATTAAATAAAATAAGACTTGATAAAGTAATTCCATGCCTTATATTTAATTGGGACATCAGTATCTTTGGAAGGATTGAATTCAGACGGTAACTATTTACTCAAAGGTTCTTTAATGATTAATGTTGAAATCTATATTATCCGGAAAGTCGTTGATCGCTAGGGAGGCTTATCCCTATTGTAGAATAAATATTATTTATTTAAATAAATTAATTGTTTAATTTATTTATTTAAATAAGATTAGAATTGTTCTAATTGATTTATTCACAAGGTTTAATATGGAGAACCTAAAGGGTCACACCATAAAAGGAAGAATAATTATTTAAGAAGTTAATGGCATAATCGTAATAATATGTTAAGTATATTTAATTTAATCTATGGTGATAGAATAAATTAAATAGCTTAATATTTATTATTTAATATTTTAGAAATATTAAATATAAATTAATAAGAGGAGTCTTATTAATATTATTACAATTATTATTATTTTAATTTCTAAAAGAGTTTAGAAATTAATTTAATATAAGTACTCTCATTTATTCCTAATTGGATTAGGAAGGAAAATTAGTTAAAAGAGTTTAATTAATTATCCCTAATAAGATTAGGGAGCTTAATTAATTAAAAGAATTTAATTAATTAAATAAATCCTAATTCCTTAATTGTTAAGGTGGGTTGCCCACATCTATAAATAAGAGGAGTCTTATTATGGGTGGTGGGGGTTGTTGACTTTTTTCAACATACGTAATAATTCCAATTTGTTGGAGAGTACGCATTTTCTATAGAGATAGAAAACTAGGGTTGAGCCAATACCCATCTTCTTGAATCTTTATTTTTTCCTTGGTAGATCACCTCTAGAGGCCAAACATATAGGTGGCTAACGTTGATCAAAGGAAGGAACAAAACCCCCAGTGAGATTCAAGTTGAACGCGAAAAGGATTTGGAGGTGAACTTGTACACGAGGAAGCTCGATCTTCAAGGGTATGATTTTATTCTTTATCTTTTCGTTTAATTAATAATTATGCATAAAGGGTGATCCGGGTATATGGTTTGTAAATTTTTTTTTAAACTCTGATTTTTACTCGCTTCCGCTTATTTATGCAATTTGATTGCGTTCATGAATATTACAAACCTAACATCACATGATCTCCTTTCCCTTTATTCTCCCCTTTTATGTCAGCATCAAGGGTTAGAATGTCTTCTGAGCGATGAGTAATTCCTTAGACAAGCTCGTTGATTTGACTTTGAGTTTGAGCAATGTCCTCTCCATTTTCTTTGATCAGAGCATCAGATCGAGCTTGCCTTTATTGGAGGATGGCTAGAATATTGTCAGTCTGCTGTCCTTGGTTGACGTAAAATTGTTAGAATTCTTTTACGAAAGTTTGCAAATTGATGAAGCTCTCCAACATAAGTTTATTCTGAGCTTCTTGAGTTGTCTGTAAGACAAGAACAGTATCCCTGTATCTTTTGACTCTGAGAAAGTGGATCTCATCCCTGTCCTTTATGCTCTGAATCATTTCCTTGATGATCTCCCTAACCTTCTTTGTGAGCTCAGAGCTTAGGGTGCTTGGGAGACTATTTGCAGCATTGATCATTTTTGTTAGTCTCATTTGAATGAGTTCAGTGTGTGCTTCAAGACTATCATCGATTTCCTTGATCACTTTCTTTGATATGTCTAACAAATCAGTTTTGGTGGGCAGTTCTGAAAGAAGTTCACTGAGTTAGGGAATGTGTGGAGGAGGGGGTGTTCTCTTGTATTGATCTTTTAATGAGTAGAGGGCAAGATCAAGGTTGAAGTATTCATTTGTGGACGAGGAGGGAATATCGGATAGAGGGGCCTATGTTTGGGCGTCTGGAGTATGTGTCTCTACGATTTGAGCGAGGGACTCTACGATGGGGCAAGAGTCAATAATCGTAGAGATGAGAGGAGTTGGGATCAATATGAAGTTAGGCATATTTGGTTCATCAGTTACAAAATTTTGGGATTCTACATTTGAGAATTGATTTAGTGGATTAAGAACCACTTCCAACCAGCTTGGGAATTCATAAAATTGGCTGAAAAAAGATAATGGATAGTGATTAACTCTAAAAAAGATTGGGATAGATAATACCTCATGCACAATTCTTGAAGAAGGACCATTTATGATTAGCTGTTTGGAAAAGTTGAAGTTGCTTGGAAATCCATGAGCCAGCACAGAGATGGCTGAATATTCTTTGAAGCTCCAAAACATGTGATTCCAGGAGTTTAGAATTTGAGCTTGATGAAAAGGCATCATGGGTAGATAAGAGAACAGCTGATCATAGTTAACTTTCTTGTACCCATCATATCCCACAGCGATGATTTCGACCTCATTATCTTCGTCCCCTTCTCTGACTTCGTTCAAGGATTCCACTACATCGATGAATTCTCTTTGTTCTTTTTCTGGTTCTCTCTCATTTTCTATAGGAGCAGCTTTGTCTGTTATGGGGGATATCATGAGGCTCCCCCTCAATGTGATCATCCATTTGCATTTCCAGTGGCTCCCCCACAACTCGAGCACTTTCTAGGGTGAGAACTTTAGGTAGCTCCCCCTCAACTTGAGCAGTGTTTTCTTGTCCAGCTTCGGATAGCTCCTTCTCAGCAGTTATCCTTTTATCTTCCTCCTTTAAGGCCTTTTCATTGACAAGAATGTATTTCTTGACAAGTTTTCTTCTGGACTTTTTAGGCTAAGCCACAGCCTCAACTCTTCCTTCAGCTTCAGCTCTGAACTGTTGATCAGCCAGAGTCTCTGGTGCAACAACTTCTCTGTGGGAGGCGTCCAATTTGGTCTCTATGATAGGTAGAGACTCTACGATTGAGGAGACAGATGGCCTCTTAGGCTTGTAACTGTTTTTGTTCTTCTTCAGCAGCTGTGAGATGGTAGCTCTATCTTCATCTGCCTCAGCCTGTTATTCTTTTCTTCTTAGGATTCTCAGAGTCTCAATGTCAGAAGACTCTATAGGTATATCAGGGGTAGACCCTTGGGGTTCTTCTGCCATTTGAGCCTTTAACTTCCTCTTGCCCTTTCTTTTTCTGACCAGGGTAGGGGGTTCTTCCTTATTAGTTTCTTTTTCATCTTCTTTAGTCTCCTTGTCCACAAATATATTTCCCAGAATCCTTGACTCCTTTGCATCAGATGTCCTACCACTGGACTCAGACATCATTCGTACATTTTTAACTGGATTCCTTTTCAAGTTCTCGAACAGTTGCTGTGTCATTCGTTTATTTGGATTGATTGATTCTCCTTCATCATCCCCTATCTTATCGCCCAAAGCAGACTGTAGGATGCTACTGATGAATAGCCCGTAGAGCATCTTCCCAGAGCTCTTTGACTTCTTCAAGCTGAGAATCCACTTCCCAATCCATTCAAGCAGCAGGGCTTCATAGTTAATCTGTATCCCACAACTGATGTTTGTCATGAGCTTGAATTGTACTTCGTTTACAGAATCGTGGCCTGAGCTCTTATAGCATATGCATTTTCCAACAATGTTTGCTAGAAATTTGTACCTATGAGGAAACTCTTTTTTCTTGTATCCTTTGACAATGGGGAATTTCTTGTGATGCATCCTTTTAAGTCCTTCATGGAAATCTATGCCATCTATGAATGAAAACACTTTAGATTTGAAACCTAGGGCTAGGTTGATGTCCTCAGCCTTCAGTTTAATTTCCACGTCCTTGACCCTTTTCGTGATGACGTCGTTCTCGAGCACACCATTTTTGTAGAATTATTTTATTAGCTTAGGGTAGATTATCATGCTCGTACCCAGAGCCTCTTCGAGACCAGCCTTCTTTATTAATGACAGAGTTTTGTGAAATTTGGGTTCAACTGTTTTGAACTCATCGAAACAGAGTCTGTAGCCTGAGATGACATTGGAGACTGCCATTGATTTCTTTGCAAGGAGTATGGTTAATTGAGCTTTCTTGAGAGTTAGGGTTTCTACTTGTAGAGAGAAAGAGAGAGATAAGCTTTTGAACTTTTGATTTCAAAAAGGCATTTTCAAACTGTACTTGTAACTTCCCTCTCTCCATTTTGCTTAGTGGGGCAGGTGTCAAATTCTGCTTGGCTCTACGAATTTGACTAAGGAGGATTATACTGATTTTCCCTTAACATCTGACGTATCCTTTGTGATTGTCGAGTCTGTTTTGTAATTGTTGTGTCTACTCAGCAATCGTCGAGTCTGAACTGCGATCGTTGAGTCTGTTCAGCAATCATCATGTCTGCTCAACAATCGTCGTGTTTGAACTACGATCGTTGAGTGCATCATCGCGATCGTTGAGTCTTTTCAAAGAATCGCGTATGTATCCTTTCGAATCCATGAGTGCGAATCTGCGATCGTTAAGTCTGTACTACGATCGTTGTCTTTCATGTCACTGCAGCTCTACAATCGTGGACTTCCCTTGATCATGTTCACGATTTGCAAACAAATTTTTTTGTATCTGTATATTTAGCACAAACTAGAGCATATATTTTATGGTTGTAAATTAAGCATGCCTAGCTCACTTAGTAACTTGTTAAACCTGGATTCATCTAGAGGCTTTGTAAAGACATCAACAAGTAAATTTTTAGTAGGGATATATTGTAAAGATATGGTTCTCTTTTGCACATGATCCCTAATGAGATGATACCTTATTTCTATATGCTTAGTCCTAGAATGCATGACAGGATTATGAGTTATTGCTATACACTTGTGTTATCACAATGAACAGGTATGGATTTGAATTCAAACCCATAGTCTGCTAGCTGATTTTTCATCCATAGGATCGAGCACAAAGATCATGAAAGCAAAGAATGTATTTAATTTTCTGCAGTTGAAGTAGATACTAAGTTTTGCTTCTTGTTGAACTAGGACACAAGTCTATTTCCTAGTACCTGATAGGTGCCACTGGTACTCTTTTTATCTTTTTTGTAGCTTGCAAAATCAGCATCTGTGTAGCCTGTTACTTCAAATAAGGACTCCTTAGGATACCAAAGCCCTAAGTGAGGTGTACCGCTGAGATACCTAAAAATCTTCTTTACAGCAGTTAAATGTGATTCTTTAGGATTAGCCTAAAATCTAGCACATATGCATGTTGCAAACATTATGTCTGGTCTACTGCCAATTAGATATAAAAGAGAGCCTATCATACCTTGATATTGAGTTATATCAATACTTTTACCTTTTTCATCTTTATCAAGCTTGGTTGCAGGAGAAATTGGGGTTTTCATGGGATAGGCTGATTCCATGCCATACTTCTTAAGTAAATCTTTAATGTACTTGGCTTGGTTTATGAAGATTCCTTCATCAGTTTGCTTTACTTGCAGTCCAAGGAAGAAATTCAGCTCACCCATCATGCTCATTTCAAACTTGCTCTGCATAAGCTTGGAGAATCTCTTGCATAACTTTTCATCGGTAGATCCAAAAATAATTTCATCAACGTATATTTGAACTAATAAGACTTTGTCCTTATGCTTTCTAAGAAATAGTGTGGTATCTACTCTACCTCTAGTGAACCCATTTTCAATAAGAAAGTTAGTTAGTGTTTCATACCATGCCCTAGGTGCATGTTTAAGACCATATAAGGCTTTGTATAATCTATAGACATAATTAGAGAGAGATTGATTGATGAAACCTGGAGGTTGCTCTACATAGACTTCTTCTTGAAGTTCACCATTCAAGAATGCACTTTTGACATCCATCTGAAAGACCATGATTTCATGTGAGCAGCAAAGGCAAGGAATATTCTAATGGCTTCTAGTCTGGAAACAGGTGAAAATGTCTCATCGTAGTCAATGCCTTCTTCCTGAGAGTAGCCCTTGGCCACTAGTCTTGCCTTTTCCATGGTTATTACTCCATCTTCATCCATCTTGTTTCTGAAGACCAACTTGGTTCCAATGACAGGATGACTTTTTGGTCTTGGTACCAATCTCTATACTTTGCTTCTTTCAAATTGATTAAGTTCTTCCTGTATAGCTTCGATCCAGCTGGAGTTTTCCAAAGCATCCTCTATTTTCTTAGGTTCCATTTGTTACAGGAAACTTAGATAGAAACATTCATTTTAGGTGGCAGCTCTTGTTTTGACTCTTACACTCGGATCTCCAATGATTAAGTCTTGAGTGTGATCTCTTGCTCATCTGCTTCCTGTTGGGACATCTGTCCTAATGCCTTCTTGTCTGAGGTCTTCAAGATTTATATCTGCTTCTTGGTGTGGAGGTTCGTTGTCTTGCATAGGACTCTCTAAGATCGCATTTCCTTGCTCAACAATTTCACTATCTGGAACTACGACTGTAGTGTTGAGCTCGACGACCTCGTTCGTAGTGTCTTAACTGTCGGTCATAGTATCTTGTAGCACTGTTTTGTCTAAGTTTGTCTCATCAAAGATGATGTGAATCGAGACTTCAACACTTAGTGTCTTCTTGTTGAACACTCTATAGGCCTTACTGTCTGTGGCATATCCAAGAAAGATTCCTTCGTCTGACTAGGGTTGAAACTTAGTCAAATACTTCTTTCCATTGTTAAGAATGTAGCATGCACAGCTGAATACATGAAAGTAGCTGACACTTGGCTTTCTTCCTTTCCATAGTTCGTAGGGGGTCTTCTTAATTATAGAGTGTATGAGTGATCTGTTCTGAGTGTAGCATGCAGTGTTGACAGCTTCTGCCCAGAAGTATTCAGGAAGATGGACTGCTGCTAGTAGAGTTCTTCTAGCCTCTATTAACGTCATGTTCTTTCTCTCACCTACTCAATTTTGTTGAGGAGTTCGTAGAGCTGAGAAGTTAAGACTGATGCCATTGTCTGTGCAGAACTGGTCCATTTCTGAGAAGTCGAATTCTCTACCATGATCACTCCTTATAGCCTTAATTTTCTCCCCTTTCTCGTTCATCACTAGTCTGAACATCTTGATCAGTTGGGAGCTTGTTTCATCCTTTGAGGTTAGAAAGAATACCCATGTGAATCTGGTGTAATCATCGACTATGACCAGTGAGTATCTATTCCCTCCGAGGCTCGTTGTTGGAATTGACCCAAATAGATCTATGTGGAGCAACTGCAGGGGCTTGTCAATTGAGTTGGCAGTTTTTCTCTTAAATGAGCTTCTGGTCTGCTTTCCAAGTCGATGTGCATTGAAACGACCTTTTTTAACGAAGTTTGAACTTAGGTAAGCTTCGCAACTAGATCTTTTGAGGCTAGTTTGGACATGCTCTTGAAATTGAGATGATACAGTCTTCGATGCCATAACCAGCTCATTTCTTAAGATGCTTTAGCCAGAAAGCATATTGTCTCGTCTGAGCTTAGTTGACCAAGATTTACTGTGTAGACATTTCCTTCTCTTGTTTCGGTTAACTATACAGCAGATGTCTTTAGGTCTCGGACTTGACATTGATTTTTGAAGAATGTTACTTGATGACCCTTGTCGCAGAGTTGGCTGATGCTTAGAAGATTGTATTGTAGTCCTTCCACATAGGCCACTTTATTGAAGAATACTGCATCATTTCTAACTAAGCCGTATCCTCTTGTCTTGCCAGAGCCGTTTTCTCCAAAGATGACTGAGGGACCCTCATTCTCTATGTAGTTAGACAGAAGGGTTTTGTTCCTAGTCATGTTCCTTGAGCATCCACTATCCAGATACTAGGTTGTGATCGTGGAGCTCTTTTCCTATGGTAACATTAAACCTTCATTTTGGTACCCATACTTGCATGGGTCCTATTTTATTAGTACCCTTGGGGACCCAAATCTGCTTCATTTTGGGTCTCATATGCATGGAATTATAATGGCACTTTGCAGCCTTGTGACCAACTTTATTGCACACAAAACATCAAATATGATGCATGTTTGTGTGTGTGTGAAAATTCTTCCTCCATTTGGACTTTTGTGGATCTTTATTCATTCTACTGTTAAGTTGATTTTCCTTCTTCTATATATCCTTGTGTTTCATGATTTATGAGGAGTGTACCTTACCTCTACTGTACCTTCCCAGTTGGTTCGTAGAGTTGATCTTACTTGACTCTACGATCCTTTGAGGTTGGTGAGTAGTGGCTGGGTTACTCTTCTCTTTTCTAAAACCCAGGCGAACATGAGATCCCTTACTCCTTGGAATATGGATTGAATCAGTAGAGCAGGGTTTGACTGGCTCATCCTTCTGTGAGGATTTCACAAATATAATGCCTCTACTAAAACTTGAAGCATTACTAGTGCTAGTTTCCTTTACCTTATCCACACATGGCTCTGAGGCAGATTCCCTAAAGCCTAAACCTGTTCTGTCAGAGACACTTCTCTGGCTAGAGATTAGAGAGTCCATGGATGAAGAGGATTTATTCCCTGTAGAGATTGTCTTTTCTAGTTCTTCAATTTTAGAGGTTAGACTTGACTATCTTTTTGCATTGAGCTCATTGGTCTGTTTCAAGAGCTTATTCTCAGCTTCAAACTTGGAGGGAGAATCAGTACTTAGAAGGGCTGTTTCCAGTTCTTCTTGAACTTTTTCTTTCTCCTTTTGAAGAAGTGAATAGTCCTTAGTCATAACTCTAAACCATTTCATGTATTGGTGCAGATCAGATGTTATGCCATGCAGTGCAGTTCTTAAATCATCAATGTCTACATTAGGAGAGTTGAAGTCAAATACCTCATCTATACATACTGCATGTATGTTGGAGTTCTGTTTGTCCTTTGCATTCTTGGCCATCAGGCAAAGATTTGCCATTTGAGGATCTTCATCATCTCTAGATTCCGGAGTTGAGTCATTGTCTGAGTCACTCCATGATCCTCCAGCTACAAGGCCTTTGCCTCTCTTCTGAGGCCTTTTGTTGCCTTTGTATTCCTTCTTTGAATGTGATTTCTTCTTTAGTTCTTCTCTGAGAGGTTTGTTGTAGTTAGCAATGAAGTGGCCAGGTTTCTTGCAATTGTAGCCAAGTTTCTTGCAATTGTAGCATAGATCATTCATTTACTCCTGGCTGTTGTAGTTGTTGACTTTCTTTGGCTTGCTGGTTTTTCCTTGACGCATGAACCTTCTGAGTCTCTTTACCAGTATTGCAAATTCCTCATCATCATCTTCATCATAGTCAGAGTCAATTTCAGTGTTGCCCTTAGAGGTGCTTTCCATTGCTTTGAGAGCAACACCCTTATCCTTCTTTCTTCCTTCGAATAGAGTTTCTGCTCGTTGAGTCAGCTCCAGTTTGTATGTAAGAAGGTTGCCATATAACTTTTGAACAGTCATCTCATGAAGATTCTTTGACTCTCTAATAGCAGTGGTTTTGGCATCCCACTTTCTTGGTAAGGCTCTCATGAATTTTATGATTAGATCTTTGTTTGGATAGATCTTTCCATAGGCTCGTAGAGAGTTGAGCAAAATGTTGAATCTCTCGTAGGTGGCAGTGACGTTTTCTCCTTGAATGTGTGCATTTCATATTGTTGTGTCAGAAGAGATTGTTTGTTTTCTCTGACTTCTTCCGTTCCTTCATGCATAATGAGCAGTGCTTCCCAAACCTCCTTTGTTGTTTTGTTGTTGACCACATTTTCGAACAGATCATCTTCTAAGGAATGAAACAAAATGTTCTTAGCATTTTTGTCAAGTTGAACAGCTCTCTTCTCGTTGTTTGTCCATTCTCCTTTGACCTTGATCTGTATTCTGTTTGGATCGTCTGTAGTTGGTGCAAGCTTTGTAGGAACGTAGGGCCCATTCTAAACAGTTTCAAATATATCTTCATCTATTGAATCTGTGACGCCCCCAAATCCGGGTATCTTCCAACACGACATATTGTGCTACACGGTACTACCATTGACACATACGTTCAATTGAAAAGTCTCAAAAGAACGAATATGTCTTCTATATATTCAAAATAATATTACATTTCCCCAGGTTCTTTATAACCCATACATTCGTTCTTGTCATAATACTCAATATATTACAAACATTCACCTATACTATTACATAAGTAATCTAAGGGTTCGTCTTCGCCTTGCCCTTATCCTTGTCGGAGCCTTCGGTCCGTTCGATCTTAGTTGTGTTCATATGGTTCAACCAAGAGTGAGCATGACTAGCTCAGCAAGTACTACAATTCTAATAAACAACATGCTTGAAACATAGAACTCGTATATCTTCAATAACTGAACAATAGTTACGAAGTACTATCGATAATTCAAAATAGCACTTCTTTTCATTCAAAACATTTTACAACAGCGATATTCAGTAAAACATTAATTCCGGTCCAACAGCTTGAACATTTCATAAGTTATTTTGAAAAGGACATCCCGGCACTAAGTCCGTAAGTCCGACATTACTTACGAGCATGTCTAGGTGATCAGCCTATAGTACTCTATGTTGATCAACACTATATTCATTAAACGTGTATACGTTTAAGTTGTTGCAACCTCACGTGCCTGTCGTTAAATGACAAAAACATTTTTAGCATACTCAGTCTTCGTTTGAAAACCACACCAATATAACTCGGTAAACATTAATCATGCTTGATAGAATCATAATATAAGTCTAGCCGAAAGAATTGGCTTTGACTTCATCATACAAGACTTCATGCGAAAGAATACATGAATTTCAAAGCTTGTCCAGACAGAACTGGAACAAGGGTTAGAATACTTGCCTTTAGCATCTGCTTACTGTTTATCACACGTACACTTTAAGTCTCTAAGTCTCTACAATACATGATCATATAGCGTACCACATTAGGTCATATATAATCAAGTATGTATACTACTACTCAGTGAAGAACAGAGTATAGATAGAGCTTGGTATGAAGAGAAAAATTCTCTGTAGATTTTGCTAGAGAGTTGGAATATCAAGGGAAAACAATCCTCTTCCCAACAAACAAAGATTCAAGGTATAATATACTTTAATCATAACTTCTATCTTTGAAATTTCTATTGATAATTATGTGGAATTGATACAAATACTATGTTTAAGCAAATAGGGTTTATAATCTGTTAATCATCATATATGAGTGATTGTTTGAGTATCAAACACATGAAATTGGGATTGTAGGAAGAAATTGGGATAACATTGTTTATGTATGAAAAATAGCTTAAGAAAGTATAAAATTTCATGTTTAATATGTGTTATAATCTGTAAATTGATGTTGGATTATGTTAGTATATGAAGAATTGAAAACAACATAGTTTAAACCGTGTCAATTGATTAAGAAACGAAGTCGTGGCGATTGAATTAGCTAGAGATGTTAAAACATGAAAATAGAGTATGAACATGTGTTTAGGTCAAATTTTAGGTTGGTTAATGTTTTTATAAATTGTTAGAATTCTAGTATGTTGTAGTTCTATGAATTACAAATCCATAGAATCGAAAACGGACTAATTTGGATGTGTATAACTCAAGTTGTGAAGATTAGTAGGAGAAAAGGGTTAAAAAATCGCGAGAACAGTAGCTTCATGCCTCGTTTCTGCTAACGGGCGCAGCTGCGCTGTGCCCTAAGTCATTTGGGGCACAACTGCGCTGTGCTCAAGGCTTAATTGGGTGCAGTTGCGTCCAAAGTATGTCAGGTGTGACGGTTTTGACCTATTTTAGTAAAATAGGCATAACTTTTGAATACGAACTCCGAGTGAGGTGATTCAAGATGATCCGAAACGAGGATGAATAGACCTACAACATTTATTCTTTAAGTTTTTCAATTGGAGGTTGGGAACAGTAGTCAAAATGGTCATCTTTGGGACTGATGCGTATTCGGAGGCAATCAGAGGGCGTCAGACATGCACATACACAAGTATAGTGATGTCGATGATAATAGATGTTGTTCTAAGTTATAGAACATGAATATTATGAAGTATAATGATGCTTAACAATAAATGATATATTAGATAAGTTGTATACGCATACTAAGCACACACAAGAGAGACAAATTGGGCGTGTGACGAATAAACGTCAAAACGCCGTGATAAGTGTTAATGAACGTAAAAAGTATTTTAAATCAAATGAAATAAATATTATAAGATATTGAATAGGGTTAATATAAAACCAATAAGTAATCCTAGAAAGACTTAAACACTTAATGAACTTCGAGTTTAACTAAAAAGAAATATAGTGAGTTATAAGTCTAAAGTTAACACAATCAAATTGAACATTGTGTATTAATTAATAGGAAGGGTTATAGGATGCAGATTAAAGTTTACATTACAACTACTAAGCATTTTCTATGTAACTAATAGTTAATGTAAATGATTATATAATTGTGTAGGGCACGTGAAGTGCAGATATTTGTAAGTTGTTAAACTGTTATTGGTAAACAATGATCAAGGCAAGTCTTTCAGTTCCTATTTGTTATGTGAACTTAATGATTAACTATTTTAAATCTTTATTGTAAAGAGCATGATGTGTTACATATATGTTGAAAGTATGAAATGTTAAAGTCAATTTATGACTATGTTGATTGATTAAAGCATGCTGATTGAGTAAGGACTCAATCTTTGTACTTGTTATATAAACTGTAGCATGTATGTTATATGTTGAGCCTATTATTATGTGCTATGTTATGCATGAAAACTGTTAGATTTGCTGAGCTGTAGAGCTCAACCTTGCAAATAACCATTTTTGCAGGTTAAGGATTGAAGGTAACACTATGTGCTACTTGAATGACGTAGATCAGAAATAATACACGAAGATTAATATTTTAGCTAAAGTTGTTATTTCTTTAAACCATGATTAAGATTCATGAGATGTACTAAATGTTTTATGATGTAAAGTTTTATGTTGAGTTGTAAAGTTAAAGTTTGAGTTATCTGATATGCAAAGGTTATAGAATTGAAATGTAAAATTTTATATAATAGCTGTGATGAAGTGAATCATGGATTACATATGATTCAAAGACATGTAGATGATGAAGGTTTTGATTCAAGGAATTAAAGTAAGAAGATAGAAAAGCTTAAATTATTCTGCATATTATTAAGTTTAACATCGAATAATGATGTAAAATTAGAAGTTAGTCGTATTATTAACGACTGAAGTCGGTAATTGAATTGTATGAAATTTGGGGTTGTTACGTATTATTAACGATCAATAACGTCTCCATTGGGGATAGTAGAAGATGTGTTGGTAAAGGTTGACACATTAATTTTTCCATCTGATTTTGTGGTGTTAGATTTTGAAGAAGATAAGAACATCACAGTCATCTTGGGATGGCCATTCCTTGTAACGGGATGAACACTAATTGGCGTGCCTAATGGAGAATTGACCATGAAAGTGTTCGATCAGATAGTTAAAGTTAAAGTGTTCAAAGAAATTCCAATCCCTACTGACAAGGAGGAGAGTGATTTGATTGAGGCATCTACACTATCAAACACAAAGATTATAGAAAGGTTGGTGGTTTAAAGGTGCTGATTGAGGATATGAAGTCAACTTCACCCCCAGAAATGCAGTTGAACGGACATGCAATAAAGAGTTATTGGTTATGCACGATAAACAAACAGCATGCTGAAAATATCCTAACCGATCCAGGCTAGACACAAGGAGTAATCAGGCTAAAAGACTCAAAATCAAGCACTCATTGGGAGGCAATCCAATTTTACTTTCAAATACAGTATTTTAGTTTTAAGTTGCTTAATTCTTAGTTTAGTTAATAATTTTAATATTACATAGTTCAATTATGTGCAAATCGTAGGTAATTAGCTAGTCTGTGTAAGTTATTTACAACGTTCTTACTCAAACTCCATGTGCCTAACTTATATTTTGGTTTTTAATGAATTTCAAGTACTGATGATGAAGTGTTACAAGCACGCGAGTCAAATTTGCTGAAAAACTGAAGTTCTGCAGAAATTACCTTCCACCCCGGCGGGCCTATTTAACGCCTTACACACCCGCCCTGGTTGTGGGGGCATCTGTATATGCCCTCCCCGGTGGGCTTTCTAAGCCAAAATCACCCCGCCCGGGCAGGGGTACAGAAATTCAGTTTCCTGCAGAAACGTGGCTTTCCCACTTCTATTGCACAAAACCAAAACTAAGCCATTACTTCACCCACGAAATCTCCCCATACACATACATTCTCCCCCGAATCCATACACTACTCCAACCTTTTATAAATTAAACCCCAAATTCGTTTCATTAAGCTTCGGGTTTGAAGCAAGGGAGGAAGAGGAACTTCAGAAATTGAGTAATTACCACTTCAAGTCTAATACATAATCCATAAATTAGTGTGGTAAGCTATTTTTATCAGTTTTTCACAATATTTGGAATTCAATCTTTACTTTGAGGTACTATAAGTTATGGTGCACACCACGTGATTATGAAATTGCCTAAGAACAAGTTTGGGGGAGTAGTAACTAAATCAGTGATATCATGGCACTGAAAACACCTATAAAATGCTAACGAGGTGAAGGGTTATCACCACTGAACTGGAGCTTCGACAAATGAAAATTTTTTAATGCATATGCGGCTGACAAATACGACTATTTCACATCCAAGGCACTGACATCGGAAAGGGGCTTGAGGTCAGATGCGTTCAATGGACAAATACAGAGACAAATTCATGAACAAGGTTAGGAAGTATTCACTGATGAACCAAACCCTACAGTGGTGACATTAGTGAAATATTTCAATGCTAACGCTGAAGATAAAGCACGGTTTATGGTGTTTGTGCAGGGCTAGCAAGTTCCTTTCAGTTCAGAAGTGATAAATGAGTTTTATAACTTATAAGCCCCTATTAGTTGTCAATATGTCCAACTTCGAGATAGCAACCCAAATTACGATCAGATTCTTACAAAAATATCAAAACCTGGCACTACATGGACTAAAGGGAAGAAGGGTTGAACCTTGTTTATGAGTAAAGATTTGAGTTTGTATGGCAAGATATGGTATGTGTTCCTGTTCGCGAAGCTGTTTTCGTCGACTTATACCTATGAAGTTACTAAAGAGAAGGTTCTACTCTTTTATGCTATAGTGAAGGATTTTGACATTGATATTGGTGCCATCATAAGCTTCACAATTCAGCGCTGCTTACGTTGGCCATTTTCAGGAGGATTGCCACACCCATCTATTATTTACGGACTGTGTAGATAGTCTGGGGTTAGATGGTCGGTAGATGAGCCTGTACAGGAGCCACTCCAGCTTGTTAATTCACGTATGATTGCTCGATACTCGGTCTAGGCTGGAAGTGAATCGAATCCCCGTGGGTTAGGTTTTGTATTTCCCGATGCTCCTGAGGAGGAAGAGGCAGATGATACCTCTAAGGATGATGAATTCAAGGTTGACAAGATGTCTGGAGAAGAGGAGGCTGTGAGGGGTAGTAGGTCTACCAAGTACGTGTTTAGTACCCAGCTCCACAGCATGCAGAGGTACATTGATCTTAGAGATAGAGCAGAGGATAGAAAGCTGATAAGGATTGCTGCAAGATATGATCATATGTTTACCACAATGAATAATTTCCATGCTTTGTTTACTGAGGCATTTCAAATATTGAATCCATCTGCTGCAGACCAGTTTCAATTCCTAGTCCCACAACCATTACCGCAATATCTACCTTCTAACTCTGATGTGGAAGAGGTGCCGGTACCAGTCACTGCATGCTTAGCATGCTACGGGGAAGTCCTCTTATATTTTAATGCAGTATTTTTACAATGAGGACATTGTGTATGTTAAGTTTGGGGAAATTTTAGATATTTGTTTAATGTTTCTTGTTTTAGTTCTGTAAATATGTCTTATGTTGGTTTGTTTAAGTTAGTTAGTTTAGTTTGCATTTAGTTTTCATTCCAGTTCATATTCGCATTCATGTAGTTGCATCTTTTATTTAATTTAGTAGTTTTTATTTTTATTTCTTGTTGAGTCATATATATAAAAAAAAACTGAAAAATTTGAAAATCTTAAAAATATTAGTAAATCTCAAAAATATTAGTTAGTTTACTATTTTTGTGTTCTATTTAGTTTATATTTACATGATTCCAGCTATTAGATGGTTGAAGTTTGTTTTGGCCAATAATGAGATTATAATTGTATAGACAAGCATAATATTGACTATTATAGCTTTGATGTGATTTCTTATCATGAATTAGATCTTTATCTGTTTGAAACTGGTATAATAAGGATAGCACGTTAAGAAACGACTATGTTGACTTATTGGGTTTAAATTGGCACAAAATGGAACTCTTAAGGATAATGCTAGTTTGAATGAAAGAAAGTCATGAATAGGTAGTGATTGTTAAGATTAGACAGAAGCCTAAGTTTGGGGGAAGATTTGGGATACATTGAAAAAAAAGAAAAAGAAAAAAGTATGAATAAACACCGTGGCTAGTCTAGTTCTATGGTCTTTATTTCTTGAGTAAGTACGCCCAAGGGGATGTCTCTACATCTAGCGCCCTAAAGCCTTACGGTTTAGGAGTCGTTGGTTGAAAGCTCGCTAAGGGGTAGCATTGAAAAGCCTAAGAGGACTAGACATTGCACAATTATGAGTAAAATGAAAAGTAAAAACAGGTAAAAGAGCGAAAATCCCTCGTATGTGAATAATAAAGCAAAAGTATCCCATTTTAACGTCTGGATTGGGTAACTATTTGGTTTTAGTCGGATCTTGGTTGTTTTTAGATTTCTTAACTTTCAGTTGTATGATTCCTTTAAAGAGGTTTATTATGTGTTTTATTTAACTTTATGTCAGTTAGCATGGTTACCGAGCACACACACGCACTATATCAGTTATAACAGGTTAAGATTTGGTGATTGATTGAGAAGTTATTGATTTGTATTGGTATGATGTAATGTCATGTTTATTGTGATTTCTCTGAGGCCATGTGAATATATTTTTTTATGTTTAATTGTTGGATTCATAGGCATGTAGTTAATTACATTGCATTGCATTGCATATTTTTGTGCTCGAGGACTAGCATAGTTTAAGTTTGGGGGAATTTAATGAGCAGGTTTCATACCAATTAATCGGGTTCCTATTTGGACTTAAATAATGTATAATTCAGTTATTTTAGTATAGTTTTATGTGTTTGTGTTTGTTTTGTTTGCAAGTTTTAGTTTGTGTTAGTTACGATATGATGGTGGCAATGTGGTTGGAATTGGCATGAAAAGCAAGGAAATCAACAGTGTGCATCTTGGTACCCACTTGAGTGATGGGTTCTCAAGGTAAAATACCCCATCTAAGGTGAAGTCTTGTGGACAAAAGGGAAATTGGCTTCGATTGGGACTAGATTGTGGATGTTTTTATCAGCTTTTACAGAGACATAAGAGAAAGGAATTCATCATTCAAAAAATAGAACCATCAATTTCAACTTGGAAGCCCTAATTTGGAGAAGATTGTGGAGGAGCAGAGTGAAGAAGCAAGGATCACAAAGATTTCAGAACTGAGTGCAGAGAAGGGTGGTTTTATACTATTTTTAGTCTTTATTTCAGTTTCTATAATTGGGATGATGTATTCTTTAATCTACTTAGTGTTTAATACATTAGTTATGAACTAATTATCTTATTAAACTTTTATTTCAGTTTAATAAAGCTATCTTTTCAGTTCATCTATTTTGATTTGTTCATAATTTATGAATTGTTTGATCACCAATTTTATTTGGATTTATATGGATTCGAGAGATGAGATATGAATCTAGATTTAATCATAATAGCATGTGTTCATGATTTTTGTGTTTTGATGGAATTCTTGATGTATGTTTAAGATAGAGATATACCTAACATCACGTGTAATCAGGTAAGAACTGCGAATTTAAGCATTCTTTAATTGTAATTCACATAGAGATGTAGTGAAATAGTTAATTAGGGTGTTTGGCTTAATTTTATCAATTGTGGATTTAAGTTGATATGGTGTTAGTGCATTAAGAGATGGATAATTCTACTTTTGTGTTATTGATTAATGAACTAAGATAATTAATTGAATTAAAAAGAAATGAGATAATCTGAGTGATGCATAAAGTGAAGCTGTAAGCTTAATTCTCCATTATCTGATTAAAATTTATGGTAGCTAGTTCAGTTGATTTATTTTAATTTTTAGTTTATTAGTTTTCATTAATTATAATCATTAATTCGATAAGTTTGATAAAATTTAGATAATACAAAGTTGGTAATTGTTTGATTAAAATTAATTCTTGTCTTTGTGGGAACAATACTTGACTTATCATTATATTACTTGTTTATCACGTGTGAAATCCAAAAACCCTAATAAGACTTTGTTATGTAAATTCAATATTATTAAATAAAATCTCTCCGTTCTAAAAGTGTTTTATGTTATTATATACTCTGTTATACAATTAAGTGAAATAAATTTTTGTCCGAAATTTAATGTGCTTGACATGACGTGCTTAAAATATTTATTCCGAAAACAAATGTTTTGTTATATGTATTTTGACAAGCTGTTTTGTTGTGCTTACACTAACAAAATGCTTTGTCGTGCTTGATAATATTTGTGTAAAAATCTAAGTTAGGAACCCTAATATAAAAATCAAGAAACCCTAACCCTAATTTTGAAACCCTAACCCTAATTAGGTTATCTTAAACCCTAACCATGATTATTAAACTTCAATTAGGTGTTAATAAACATCATTAAGCAACCCTAATCATAAAAACCAAAACCCTAATAAAGATTAAAGAGGATTAGGTCATAATTAATCTACTAATTTGGATGAACTAGCTCACAAGTAGGTTATTACTCATCAATTCAAGTCCCAAGGCTGCACATGGCCAGGTATCAACTCTCAAGCAGCACAAGTATCAACCATCATATTTTTGTAGAGACAAGAAGGTGAAATAATAACCAAAAACCATACTTTGGTAATTTTATAAATAGCAGCCTTAAATTAGTTCAAACCCATAAAATTTCTAAGCCTATATACTTATATATCATAACTAAACAAGCCTTGGTGATAGCAAGATCAGAATCAGAAGCCATAAATCAAAACCAAGTAAGAACAGGTGTAAACCCTAATTTTAACCTAGATCTTTGATGCTATGTTTAATCTGTAGTTTAGATGTTTAGATATATGTAATAATATGTTAGTAAGTATGTGACGCCCCCAAATTCATGTACTTGAAATCCGAATTTAGTGCTTCACGATACTATTTCTTTGAGCGGAATAATAATAATAATAATAATGTCATAAATATCAAGCTTAATTTACATATCAGAGTTGTCTAAATCCCAGGTACGCGACCTTTAATACATTCATTACATGATAGATAATAAATATCATCATCTTAATTAAGTATAGCTATTACATAAGATAACACAAACTTATTCTATCAGCTTTCCTTTTCCTTTGCTCCTGAAAGAGCCTTCAGGTTGATCATACTTAACTGGAAATATTTAAATTAAGCAAGAATGAGCATTTAATTGCCCAGCAAGTAATAATAGTCAATAAAAGTTAGCTGAAAGAATTAAATATTTTTTGTGAAGGAAATTTCTACAACGAATCAACTGTTGTGAAGTAAGCTGAAACAATTCTAATCAACATATCAATTCTATTTCAAATTTTTGAAACTACGTACTGACTATAAATAGAGAGTAGTCGACAAACTATGAACATAGTTTTCAGTTTTCTAAAAGGTTAAATAGAACTTCATCTGTAAATCATCATAACTTACGAGCACAGGGGTGATCAACCCGTTATGCCCTGTATTGATCAATACTACATACCAGAATGACTTTTAATTAAGATATACATACTTGAAACCAATAAGTATGTATCAACATGTGATTAAATACAAAAATTATCCAAGTGAGGACACTTATATAACCATATTTAGAAATTAATGAACAGAATATATATATATATATATATATATATATATATATATCTGAATATTACAATAATACTATATTGATAAACAATGAACGAATAAAGTTCGAGAACTTAAATGAATACAAATATTTGGATACATAATCAATAACAATAGAGTTAATAATCTGGCACAACGATAATATAATTCTGAAACTTTCTTACTCATGTCCATTTCATAAAGTAAATGCAAAGGTTAGGATACTTGCCCGATCTATTGCTTCCACAACTTAGTTCTCTTTAATTCAATGACCTATCATTAATAAGATTGTTCTATCGATTAGAATAACATAGGATAACACATCGTACTATTATTTACAGTCAACAAATAACCTAATCACATTGTCACATACGTTTATCAGTTATTAGGACACAAATGGACACTTATCAGGTCAATCCTATAAAAGTTCGAATCAATTTCGGCAGCATTTTGGTGTACCGACAGCTTTATCGGGTAATTATCGAGTTTATTGTTAATAAAACTCTAGTCTGTATCTTAAATATTACTCTGGACAATTTAAATATCAATCATATTATTTTTAAAAGACTTATAATAATCTTTAAATAATTATTATAATTTATCATGGTTTTTCAAACACTGTAATCATTATTAAATGATTTAAATAATAAATAATTCTATTATCATTAATATTTAAATAATATCCAAATATTAACGAAATCATTGCTAAAATATTAAATTTATTTATAATAACACAAAATATTTTTAAAGTCTTAATATTACCTTGAAATGATTTTAAAATATTTAAAACATTTTAAATAATTACCATTAATATTTAAATATTAAGGTATTATTCACTAAAATGTTAAAAGTCATTTATAATAACTTAAAATATTTTTAAACCATTTATATCCTCTTTAAATTATTTTTAAATTAATAAAACCATTTTTAAACTATTTATTTTATATAATTATTATTAAATAAATCTAATATCATTAATATTAAATTATTAATGAAATTTACTTTAAAATATTAAAAGTTATATTTTATAACTTAAAATATTATTAAATACCTTATTATCATTTAAAATGAGTTTTAATATAATAAAATCATTTTTAATTTATTTATTTAATGTATTTATTAAATAAATAATATTCAAATAATACTAATATTTATGAAAAATATGTCAAATTATTAAAAGTTAATTTTCATTACTTCAAAAAAAATTTAAAATTAATTTTGTAATATTCAAAATTTATTTTCTATTTTTAAATGATTTTTAGAAATTTAGAAAACTAAAATAATTAAATTCGTCGCTAAAGGCTTTAGCGACAGTTTTTGTCGCGGTTTGTGTTCTTGAGTCTCAAAAACACTGATAGTCAGTATGCACGGGTCTCACTTTGACCACTCTTAATTCTCAGCCTAAGCATGTTCTGAGCTAACTAAGACATTGATATTATAGTACTGTAGTAGTACTACAAGTCCCAACCATCATTTAAGTCATACAACAGATCTTAGTCTCCAAAGTCATTGTCAGGCTGTTTCTGGGTAACCCAGAAACCCAGGCAGTTTCGAGTGCCCATATTGTGGCTCGATTAATATGGTGTTCTGGTCATCACATAAGTGTTCTAAGGCTTCAAACCTGTTGTTATCATGTCATAGAACATATATATAACAACATATCTGTCCAAAAACATCAACATCACTAGATTCAGTCCGGTCAAACATGGTTAGAAAACTAGTTCTTACGGTTTTTGGGTTTTCCAGAAACTCTAAGTTATGGTCGAGTGGCCTACTTTGACCAGTCAATCGATTCGATCTGGTGATTGTTTATGGGATCTAAAGACATGGATCTAGAGTCCATATAACAGTCTACAAACTATTTACAACAACAACAACAACAAAACTCTTAACACCTGACAGATCATGGCTTGACAAAACCTTGTCAGACACTGTTTTTGAGTTTATGGGTTACCCAGAATGTAACGCCCCGAAATCCGGTCTATCTTCACACCCAGATTTCGTACATCATTCATCTAAACATACATCATTATATACTAAAATATAACAACATACATTCTAATTTCCCAGGTTCTAAAACCTTATAACTCCTTTCATTACAAATAACGATAATTACATTATCCTTTACATCTTACACGAGTGACTTTCATCCGTCACTAAGGATACATAACAGTTCATCAAACGAATCTAAAGTTCATTTAACTTATTTATATTACAAGTCTTCACTTGATCTTCTCGCTCATTCCCATTCTGAATGGCACTCCATCTAGATACCGTCAGCTTGATCTTTATGGGATCCTTAAGTTCTTCTAACATCGTTCGCTGAAAATGTTTTTCATTTAAAGAAAGTGTGAGCATTAAATTGCCCAACAAGTCATAACAGTTGAACAAACATCTTCACGAATTCAAACATTCTTTTAAGACTTCAATAACCGAACAAAGGTTATGAAGCAACTTGAATAATAGGAATAATCTTGATTCCTATCATTTTAAAACAATATTCACTTTCATTTTAAAATACTTTCATTCTTCTACCTTTTTCATACACATTCTGTCTGGCTAGAATCATTAGCACAAACTTAACAATAACAGATCATGTATAAACAGAGCATTCTCTTATTGAACAGTTAAATCACAAAATAGTTCATCTCATAGAAACATCGAAGTGTTCACATTGTGGCACAAGGCCTCATATGTTCTACACCTTGCACAAATATCGCACATTCACACATAGACAGAACTTCTCAAGTTCAACATCTGAGAAGTTTAAGAAACTAGCATTCATTTAGAATATGAATGAAGTTAGGAAACTTGCCTTACGCCCAGCTACAGCTTACGCCGAACTACTCATTTCAATTCCTATATAACACATAAGAAAACACCACATACACCAATTAGTCATGTATTTTTGACTTATGCATTGATTTTCTTAACTTTACTTCTTAGGGTTTGCGTTCTTGCAACCTAAGTTTACGCGACCACTTTCATTACCGTTCTACGGCTTCATAACATACGGAGATGTCTTACTTATACGTTCATCATCTTTTATGTTTTACATTCTTATCTTCTTCTTATAACTTCTCTAGGACTCAGCACACATCACTTCTCTGCTAGTAGTCCATATGGTACTCTGAGTGGTTTCCCACAAACAACCAACAAACAAGTTCCCGTCTTGTCTACACTGCCATCATAGTGAGTTAGATCGGTTGCCAGTTTTGTATATACCTTCGCTCTCTGAAGGAATTGTTTAGCCCAGCTCCCATATGTCAACCATCAAAGGTTACGATTGTACTACAACCTAACTTATCTTAACTTATACGAACTATTAAATTATAATCTTCGTTAAGTTAATTTCTCATTCCTTATGGCTTCCTGGTAACTAAATGCCACACCTCAGGATTCACTCTTTATCGTCTACGTCATACAATCTTTTGTATACTCAGAGCGATCATTCCATTTAATCCTTAACTCGGCTTCGTTACGTTAAACGTTATTATCTTTAATTCAACTTCTTTACCGTTCATGGTTTAATCATTAGTCTTCATTATCATATGGTCAAACCATACATGAAGTGTAGGTTCTATCCGCTTAATATTTGCGTACACTCAACTTTCATATTGGTTCAAATGTTCCATACTTACAATTCATTCTATCATTTTTTATTTGAATTACGATCAACTTTCATTAATCTTATTACCATTTGTTACGGATTTCTTGTTACCATTTTTATCTCATTTAATAGTTTCGTTATCCAATACCTAAACCCCATGTTCATTACTCTTTCTTAATGTCGAAGCCATACTATTCGTTGTATGCTAAGACTGCTTGCAACTGCGTTACATTTACGTTTATTCCCTTCTTAATCTTTTAATCTCTTTCGATCATTTCGTTCAACATCTAATAAAGGTTTAATTCACTTGATTAAGTGTTACATTAGTTGAACATTATGTTCTTTATCTTCCCTTACGTTTCCCCCAAGAGTTGAGCAGTTAAAAGCTCTTATCAGGCTTTTTTCCTACATTGGCGTTGCGGCGCCACTCTCCCTTTTATCTCTAGTGCCGTGATGCGAGTTTGCAGTACCCAACTTCCTGGTATGGCGCTACAGTGCCACCTTACAAGGCATAGCTAGCGCCGCGACGCCAAGCCCTAACCCTAGAAAATTTTTCTAAGTGTTAAATCCAATTTGAGACGCTTACTTCCCGCTTCCATAACTTATTCGTTATAACTTAGAATGAGGTCATTCCAAAGCCATTCTCTTCCTTATCTTACGTACTTCAATACCCCCTAGATAGAACTTCGTTCTGAATTTGTTAACGTGCCATTTGATTGTCTTGATCTTCACCCTTCATTCATTTTATGTTTTTAACGTTCTTCTTTCGTTCGTCCGTAATTTGGTCATTCGATCTCAAAATTTATTCGTTCTTGAGTCCACGACTCACGTTTTCTATGTTCTCTTACATTCTTATGAAACCCTACATGTTAGGGTTCATTTACTAATTTTCTAATTCTCGTTTGTCTTTTACGAAATTTTCGCCATAACTTCATTATAGCTAAGTTTTAATCCGTTCTTCATGAACATTTCTATCGTTCCTAACCAAGCAATAAGCATCTAACTTATACACGATGGTTTTAAACTTTTCCATCAACAACAATTATCCTACGATGGTTTTAAATTTGTCCATCAACAACGTTCTTCGTGTTCTTCGCATGTTCTTCGTGTTCTTCGTTCGTTCTTCATTTTAATCGATATTTTGGATTACGATTTCACTTTTTATTGGAATTTGATGTTATAGAACATCATTCCTTACTTATTTCACCTACTTATTCATATAATCCTCTCATATCGTTCTAATTCATTACGAATCTTATACTTCCTTAAGAAATTTATAAACTAAACTTTTAATTCTTATTTCTTCATTTTCTTACAATTTCAACCATATGAAATCTTTCCTAACATCATTTACTTCTTATTTTTATTAAGTTAAGTTATTAACATGTAGGACTTAAAGAGAAATTAAATTCGACTAAGTTTTAGGTTACCTCTCTTCTTTATTTTTCTTCCGCTAGACAAAGCCGACGATTCGCAAGCTTTTCTATTTCACGCTCACCTTCGATCCGATCATCCACACTCATTCTCTTCTTTCTTCTCTTTCATCCGAATCCTCTCTTTCTCTCTAAGGTGTAAGATTTTCAAAATACCATTTAAATGAATTAAGCTTACTATTTATAGAAAACCAAGGCTAGGGGTGTTTTAGTTATTTTGTCTCCCAAACCTCCTTACTATTCACACATCCATACTATTCCCACCTCCTCAATACACCTCCTTACTATTCACGAAACATCCCTTGGAAGTTTTGTGGTTTCGACTTTCGGGTTTTGTCTGACAGTTTTAAAAACTACGATTCTCGGAATCCAAATATTTTTGAATATTTCGTCTTTCCTTTACCGATTAACTTTTACATATTCTTCGGATTTCTAAAAAACTGAAAAACACTTTTTGGTGTTAAACGTTTTCCTTCACATTTTCCCCTAACGTAGCTAAACGAATGAAACGTACATAACAGTACTTTTCGTCATTTTTATTGTGTCCAATTTCTACACGTTTTTCGAGAAAAACTTTTATCAGCTTACTTAATTTTTCACGACATATTATCACCAAATCTTTCGGCGGAATGTCATTTCGACATACCTAACTCTCAAAAAGGCTTAGGTTATTCAAACCCTAACCCTTAGGTTTCGTCAGGTGAATAGTGTCTATTTCGTCTTTTTCCCCAGAAATATTTTTGTTCCTAGAAAAATTTTATTTTTGTCTTGAAAATTATTACTCCTTCAGTCTAGCTCGTAGCCAGAATCCTCCCAACTTATAATCATCCTAGGTTTTAGAACGATTAATAAACACATAGCACATAATATTATTAATAAAAATTCATTTTATTAATAACTAATTCTTTAAACTTAAATTCTGGAGGATCCGAATTTTCGGGTCGTCACACAGAAACTCTTTGGTCATGCTCGGTCAACGGGGTTTGACCATGAATAACTTACAATCTACACATGATCTCATAGCACACTACATGTTCAAACATTTAAACAACCAAAAACATAAACATACAAAGATATATAAGGTCTGACATTCGTTATCAGACAACTTTTTCCCAGTTTTCCAGATTTTGAAAAACATCAAATTCGAGCCTATAGATGTTATGGATCTAACAAATACCAACCCAGATCAACTATGTACACTACATACAACATGTTTAAACATAAAAACATAACATTTAACATAGTTCTAAAGATCAGATTTTAAATTATAGTTTATACCTCACTTAGACAAATCTTGATTCTTGACTTCCTGATCTGATTGTAGTGTTCTACGAACTTGATTGGGGACTGATGTACTCAATATTTTTGTGGGTTAGAGAGAGAGAGAGGCTTTGTTGGGTGTATGAGCACAAATGGGACTAATAAATGAACTTGTCTTTCTCTTGATCTATATATAATACTTGAATACAATGTATATGGCTGGTGAATGTGGCTGATATTTGTGGTTTATAGGCACATGGCTAAGCTAGGGTTGTTCAACAACTAAAGTTATGGCAACCTCTACAAGGTATCTATTAAATAATGGAAGAAGGGCAATTATGTCATTTGGCTTTTACTTTTAGTGGCAAACTTGGCATCTCACTCCAACCCTTAGGGTTTGACCCTTAGGGTTTAACTCTAAGGTTTCATAAGTTCATTTTCTAGGATTTTGTAATTAGGGCAAAAATAGAAATTTTAGTTTCTAAAAATGTGAATTAGGGTTCCCTAATTAAATTAGGTTTCCTAATCACTTCGGACTTGTAAATTAGGCTTTATAATTTACTAATTACCATTAAGCTTGCTAAATTAATAATTAGGGTTTATAACTTAGCAAATAGGGTTCTAATTTAGTAATTAGGGTTTTTAAATATTAATTAGGGTTTACCTAATTCACATTAAATCTATAATAATTGTCATTAATTACATAACACAACAATTTAACAAATCTTATAGTCGTAATTGACTTCTGTACTACAGTTTATAAGTAATGCTAGGGTTTTGTACTGTTTTACTATAATTGTTCCACAAATTAACATTACACACATACCATACATGTTTATAGCACTGAAATATAAATAATATTATATTATTATTCTCATTCCTTTTTCAAAATTCAGAATTAAGGTTTTGAATTCATATCCGACATAACTTTCATATATATCATTATTAATTAAGTTAAAATAATTAACTTAACTAATATAATAAAATACTTATCATAATAATCCTAATTATCATATCATATATACAATAATCCTATTCTCATGGAAAATTAAAAAATATATTTTATTACAAAATTAATTTATTATAAGAATATAATCTATAATGATCAATAATTCTTAAAAAAATTTATTTACAATTATTCATGTAATAAATAAATTTTATTTATCACATATATACATACACTTTACTTTGCACATAACCCCACCTTTATATATAAAAAAATTTATACGCAAAATTTCTTATTTAATTATATTGAAAATATTGGGTTATTACAATCACCCTCTCTTATAAGGATTCCATCCCCGGAATCACTGCTTCAAAACTTATATACACTAGGGCAAATAACATACACAGTCATTTCAAGTAGATCTCGATCAGATTCGATCGAACTGATCTTTAACTATTCAACATAAAGCTTGTCTATCTGATTATACAGAAATTTGATTTCTAATAAAACTCAAATTTCTCCTTCAAAAATTTCTTTATAACATAATTTACTATATTTAAGAAAAATCATACATACGAAAATAAAATTCATACGAATAATACCTGGAGTTCCATCCCCGACTGCTATGGTATCCTGAACCGTCATGTTGAAGACTCTTTTGGTTGATTTTGTTGGTTTACTTGTTGAAGTTGGTCTCATTATTGCTAGTGTTCCGCTACCTATCCCCGTATTCCCGTTTCCTGCATCCATCCTCCTTTTCGGATAGTCCTTTACCTTATGTTTTGTCAATCCAAACAGAAAACACCCATTGTTCATCTTAGGATTGGGGTAGTTAGGAGAGATATGTCCCTCCTGCCCATACTTGTAGCACACAAACTTTCCATTAAGACACTCACTTAAATGATTCTTCCCATAATTTTTACACTGCATAACCTGCTTCTTTACACCTTCCTGCTTGACCTGGATATTTATAAAATTGTTCCCCTTTTTTTTGCATTCCCACTACCACTACCTGTTTCCACCTTTCCGGCTCCCTCACCCTTAATCTTTCTCTCCTTATTATAGAGGTTCATGGCCTCACTTCCCCCTTCAGCTATGATAGCCTTTTCTAAGAGTGCTGCAAAAGTATTAATTTATAACACTGCCACCTTATTGTAGAGCCAGGGTTTTAATCCCAGCACAAACCTCCTTGCCTTTCTAGCCTCCGTATCCACTTAGTGCGGAGCAAACCTAGCTAATTCATTGAACTTTGCGGCATACTCCGCATTTGTCATGTTCTGCTTCAACTCCAAAAACTTCACATCCATCCTAGCTTTCATTCTGGAGGAGAAATAGTTCTCAAAGAATAGCGTCTTAAACCTAGTCCATGCTATCACTCCTTCTCCTGCCTTAGCTTGATTTGCCTCCAACAAAAAATTCGCCTCTCCTTTCATCATATAGGTGGCAAAAGCTGTCTTTTGCCCTTCAGCTACCCTAGCTATTACAAACACTTTTTCTATTTCATTAACCCAAGTTTAGGCTTCTATCGGGTCAGTTGTCCCCCTAAATTCTAGCAGTTCTACAGCCTTAAAGTCTTTGAAGTTTGCCAAATGATCGTCCGACTGATTCCCCGCAGCTGGCATTCCACTCTGCATGGTTTGAGCTACCATGTTCATAAAATCTTGCATCAGGTATGGTTGTTGTCCTCTAGCATTGTTGACAGATTCTTCTGCTCTTTCGTTTCGAGTTCGGCCTCTTGGGGACATTATCTGATTAAATAAAACATAATCTATATTTTATTAAATTACATTCTAAACCTTATCATATAAGTTTAATATATATTAAACTTATTCTATTAGTCAAACATAGATTCATATTCATTCAACTATTTCATAGTACTTTACATAACATAACACATACTGCCTTAAGCATTTGATATCCCTTTGTGACCACCAAATTTAGGATTCGCTGCTACAACTTATACAAAAGTGAAAATATTACATTACACAGACATACTTGTCATAGAACACACATATTGAAATAGTACTTATACTACTTATTCACTACGCCTTTTCTTGATCCATGACAACCTTTCGCCCGATGACCTTCCAACCCACAAATAAAACATGCACCTTGCCTATAGTTGGGACAATGAGAAGAGATATGTCCCTCATCTCCTCAAATGTAACATATCTTTTTCCTTTTCCTGCATACGCCTTCATGTTTTTTGTTATAGTTTGTACACTTTTCTATTTTGTTAGTGTTCTCTTTGGTTATTATTAGAATTTCCTAAGTCACAGTCTTTCATCTTTCTTTTCCCCTTCTTGCTCAGAGCTGCACACGATTTGTTGCTTTTGGCTCCCATCTGATCAATTTGGATTTTAAGCTTATCTTTTTAATCCATTATTTCGATTAATGCTTTTCATAATTAACTATTTAACAACTTTTCTATTTCCCATAACTTTTCCAGAGAAGAAACCTTGTTCCTCAGATTCTGCACTTTGGTTGATGCTTGATCATCTCCAAATTCGGTGTCCAAATCACTATCTGTTAGTTCCACCGTTTCTGGGTCTGGTACTATATTTTCCAAAATGTTCACCTCATCAAGGTTATCTTCAACGTGAGCCTCTATTTCAGCTATTGGCTTTGATATTGGCTCGGTTATGGAGATTAACTCATTTTTTACGATTTGAGGGAATCCTAATCCTTTTCCACCTGACATCTACACATAAATTATCTTGATTACTATATAATATATATTATATACACACGACAAATAATAGTTTTATATAATTTATCTTTTATTTGGTTTGACAATGAATTTATTCAATTCATCTCATTTTAAACTTTATATGAGTTATTTGTATTTTCAACGTTTCCCTCTATCCTAAGGTTATAGCCTAAGGTCTACCCCCACCTAAGGTTTCTAACCTATTTCTCTGATACAAACCTGTGATGCCCCCAAATTCAGTTACTTGAAACCCGAATTCAGTGCTTCATGATACCATTTCTTTGAGCGAAATAATAATAATAATAATAATAATAATAATGTCATAAATATCAAACTTAATTTAAATATCAGAGTTGTGTAAATCCCAGGTACGCAACATTTAATACATTCATTACATGATAGATAATAAATATCATCATCTTAATTAAGTCTAGCTATTACATAAGATAACACAAACTTATTCTGTCAACTTTCATTTCTCTTTGTTCATGGCAGAGCCTTCAGGTTCATCATACTTAACTGGAAACATTTAAATTAAGCAAGAATGAGCATTTGATTGCCCAGCAAGTAATAGCAGTCAATAAAAGTTAGCCGAAAGAATTAAATATTTTTTGTGAAGGGCACTTCTACAACGAATCAATAGTTGTGAAGTAAGTTGAAACAATTCTAATCAACATATCAATTCTATTTCAAATTTTTGAAACTACGTACTGACTATAAATAGAGAGCAGTCGACAAACTATGAACATAGATTTCAGTTTTCAAAATGGTTAAATAAAACTTCATCTGTAAACCTTCAAAACTTACGAGCACGGGGGTGATCAGCTTGTTATGCCCTGTATTGATCAATACTACATCCTAGAATGACTTTTAATTAAGATTTACATACTGGAAACCAATAAGTAGGTATCAACATATGATTAAATACAATAATTATCCAAGTGAGGACACTTGTATAACCATACTCGAAATTAATGAACAATATATATATATATATATATATATATATATCTGAATCTTACAGTAATACTATATTGATAAACATAGAACGAATAAAGTTCAAGAACTTGCATGAATACGAATATTTGGATACATAATCAATAACAATAGAGTTAATAATCTGGCACAACGATAATATAATTCTAAAACTTTCTTACTCATGTCCATTGCATAAAGTAAATGCAAAGGTTAGGATACTTGCCTGATCTGCTGCTTACACAACTTGTTCTATAATTAATTCAACGTCCTATCATTCATAAAATTGTTCTATCGATTAGAATAAAATAGCATAACACATCGTACTATTATTTACAGTTAATACATAACCTAATCACATTGTCACATACGTTTATCAGTCATTAGGACACAAATCGAGTTTATTGTTAATAAAACTCTAGTCTGTATCTTAAATATTATTCGGACAATTTAAATATCAATCATACTATTTTTAAAAGACTTATAATAATCTTTAAATAATTATTATAATTTATCATGGTTTTTAAACATTAGAATCATTATTAAAGGATTTAAATTTTAAATTATTCTATTATCATTAATATTTAAATAATATCCAAATATTAATGAAATCATTGCTAAAATATTAAAGTTATTTATAATAACTCAAAATATTTTTAAAGTCTTAATATTACCCTTAATTGATTTTTAAAATATTTAAAATCATTTTTAAATAATTACTATTAATATTTAAATATGGCTTAAATATAATTTACTACCCTAAACTATAAGTCATATTCCACTTCGGTGATCCACCTTTTAATTTTGTCAATTAGATGATTGAACTATTATTTTTTTTCAATTTCATTCAATTAAACTTGCTATGTCAGAAATTGCTGATGTGGCTGTTTGGGTGGGGTATAACTCAGCTGATGTGGTTAAAAAAATAATTTTTTATTTTGTTATTAAAACATTCAAGGGTAAAATCACATTCTGCCAATTATCATCTCCATTAGAACCCTAACAAAACTAAACACCACTGCCACCACTTTTTCGGGCGAAGTATTACAAGAATCGAACTAAACACCATCTCCATTAAAAACAAAAATGTATTACAAGAATCTAATTATTTTCTGGGCGAAGAAGTCAGGATCAAAGAATACAAGATTAAGAAATTAAGTGAATGAGATGGCCATTGCAGAACCACCACTACCACCACTTTTCCGGTGACCTCCATAGCCACCACCTCCTCCATCTCCGACTTGAACTTCACCGATCAAAACATAAACATCCTGTTGCCGTAAATTCTTAGATCTATTTAGCCCTCGGATTTGGCCATAAAAAATTCTTAGACAAATCAATTAATCAGTTCGAACTTTCTCACTTGTCGTTGCATTGTTGCGCCCCACTTCCACATGGGAAAACGCGTCCGGCTTAGAAGATCGACAAAAAAACAATTTACAAAGACTCCAACAAAGAAACAATTTACAGAGACTCCAAACGAAAGGACTCATGTGGCATGAGGACTCGATGGTGTTCTGACTAAGCCACGACGGAGACGTGGAGGCAGACGGTAACTGTCTATTCCGGCTAAGCCACGACGGAGACATGAAGGTGATTGACGCCAAAGAGCTATAGTGGAGGTGGTGAGAAGGTTCTCGGAGGTGACTAACCGATCAATTGGGTGGTGATGTACCGAGAATGGGCGGAGTTCAATTTCTGAACATGAGACTCTTAGTCTGCTAGATGCTTGGGTTCAGCGTGGAAGCCAGGAGGAAGAGCTAGTCTTCGTTTAGAGAAATGGAAAGAAGATTTAATAAATTTTGTTTATGCCTTTTGTTGTTTTAATGTTTAATATAAAGGGGATTGACGAATTTGCCCCTTAAATGTGTAATTAAAATTTTAAAAATTACTTTTTTAGCACACATCAGCTGAACATGACCCCACTTAGAGGGCCAAGTCAGCAATTTATGACGTGACACGAGAAATTGGACATAAATGGAAAAAATTAATAGTTCAATCATCTAATTGACAAAATTGAAAGGTGGATCACCGAAGTGGAATATGGCCTATAGTTTAGGATAGTAAATCATATTTAAGCCTTTAAGTATTAAGGTATTATTCACTAAAATATTAAAAGTCATTTATAATAACTTAAAATATTTTAAAACCATTTATATCCTTTTTAAATTATTTTTAAATTAATAAAACTATTTTTAAACTATTTATTTAATATAATTATTAAATAAATCTAATATCATTAAAATTAAATTATTAATAAAATTTACTTTAAAATATTAAAAGTTATATTTTATAACTTAAAATATTATTAGATACCTTATTATCATTTAAAATGATTTTTAATATAATAAAATTATTTTTAATTAATTTATTTAATGCACTTATTAAATTTATGAAAAATATGTCAAATTATTAAAATTTAATTTTCATAACATAAAATAATTTTTAAAATTAATTTTGTAATTTTCAGAATTTATTTTCTATTTTTAAATATTATAAGAAATTTAGAAAACTAAAATAATTAAATTTGTCGCTAAAGGCTTTAGCGACGGTTTCTGTCGTGGTTGGTGTTCTTGAGGCTCAAGAACACTGTCTGTCAGTGTTCACAGGTCTCACTTTGACCACTCTTAATTCTCAGCCTAAGCATGTTCTAAGCTAACTAAGACACTGATATTATAGTACTGTAATACTAAAAGATCCAACCATCATTTAAGTCACACAACATCACAACAAGGAGATCTTAGTCTTCAAAGTCATTGTCAGACTGTTTCTAGGTAACCTAGAAACCCAGGCAGTTTCGAGTGCCCATATTGTGGCTCGATTAATATGGTGTTCTGGTCATCACATAGTGTTCTAAGGCTTCAAACATGTTGTTATCATGTCATAGAACATATATATAACAACATATCAGTCCAAAAACATCAACATCACTAGATTCAGTCCGGTCAAACATGGTCAGAAAACTAGTTCTTACGATTTTTGGGTTTTCCAGAAACTCTAAGTTATGGTCGAGTGGCCTACTTTGACCATTCACTCCATTCGATCTGGTGATTTTTTATGGGATCTAAAGACATGGATCTAGAGTTCATATAATATGTTAGTTCCCAGTAGGCACAATATAGATCTAGAAGGGGGTTGAATAGATCCTTATAATTTCAAATACTTTTTCTCGTTTATTTTATTGCTCATCAAGTAGCACATGACAAACCTAAGAATAGTTTCAAGCACAGCGGAATAAGTAAAAGATCCCCTTCATTGATATATTCATAATCAGACATACATTGTTCATAGAGTTACTTTAGTAGTAAGCAGTTAAAACATACATAACAGTTATAGCAATTAATGTACATAATGTAAATGACATAAAGTAAAAGACACAATGAGTTTTAAGTGGTTCAGAGACTCAAGCTCCTAATCAACTCTTCTGTTTTCAATTAGCAGGATTTCCACTAAGGAAGGGCAGCACCCTGAATCACTAAGATTCCTTCAAGGCCAGCAACCTTGGGACTTCAGTTCACTAAGAACTCTTCAAGGCCAGTAGCCTTGGAACTTCTCTATTTCCCTAGGAACTCTTCAAGCCCAGCAGGCTTGGAACTTCATTTAGTCCCTCCGAACAAGGACCCCTCAGGCCCTGTCTTCTTTTTGTTCAAGTTGTTGTTGTTGTTGGTGCTGAGCTGCTAAGATGTCATTAAGCTCTGAACATCTTTTGTACTTAGTAGCTTGGTGTGGTCCTCTATGCATTATGCTTCGAGTCTGGATCACACCTTCTTTGGTGCAACTTATCTTCATTCTTTTCTTCTCATCTTCATCTGGTATCACCTGTGCACCATCACCATCTGGGTTTGCAAAGTTTCTGTACTTTTAGTAGACTTCGTCTGGCACTTAGAAATCCCTGAACCCTTCTTAAATACTTTGCAGACATGGTTCCGCACTTATTCAGTTTTAGCTTCCGGTTCATGGTTATTCGTAGAGTGGCTCTCTTGATCTTCTTTGTACTCAACCATTTTTCTGAATGTTATCTTCTTGGCCTTCTCGACTCTCAGCTTAGCTTCCATCTTTAGTGGCATTCACATCTTTGTTGATTGAAGCTTTGATCTATTTGAGTTCTTTTTTAAAGCTTCTTCACTTCCACCTTGGTAGTCTCACTGTCACTGAGACTTTTTCTGTTGATCTTTGGTGGAACTCGTAGAGTCAACTATAGCATTCACCAATTCAACGATTCTGCAACCTCACAATCATCAGCAACTCTTGATCTTCAAAGCTCTGTTGATTTATACTACTTCCCAATCTTCCCATTGGAAAGTAGTCGTTGAGAGCTATTCAAATTGCCTCGCAGATCTCGAGTTATTTGGTGCAGACTGCGGATGTGACATGACATCTTTTTTCGATTTCACGACTTTGCGTAGCTTCTTTCGTTTCACCTACCTTGTCAGATATGTCACTTTGATATCTTGGGCAGGTCAAAGACTTTATTTCCTCCTTCTGATTTCTCGATCAGAGGTTGTCCTTTTGCATCGATGCTCTCAATAAGCTCTTGTCCGAATATTACCCTTCAGATTGAAACATTGCCAATGCTTAAGTCTTTGGCTATTCAAACTCTATGATTCTGATGCATGTCTTCATGGACCTGATCGTAGTGTCTTGTTGACTGGTAGAGACAACACTACGATCTTGAAGAGTGTTGATTGGATCTTTAATGTAGAACACCTCTTCCTTCTCTTGTGCAGTGCTTCAACTCTTTTATTTGCCTCAGCAGCTCTCAGATACTGATGGCTTAACTTCTTTGTTCTGACCTCTTCTGAATAGCAAGACACTTCAGATTTGTGGCGTGTCCAGCTCGCTTTCTCCTTGTTATCTCCCGTTCACTTATCATCAATGGACTAACCCAATGCTTAATCACTTTAGCCTTGTTTTTCAGAAGCTGTCCAGTATCTCTGTATGCACTCCATCAATTCTTTCTTTGTTTGAAAAACACTACGATCCTAGTAACTTCCAAGATCGTTGTCTTACATGCGCTTGATACCATCGCACTTCTTTGTCTTTCCTTAGTCGATTCTGAAGTCTTCTTACATTCTCCTTGTGGAAGACTTTATCTCGAATGGCTTCACAACTGAATCTTGATGCTGATTGGGTTGGTGCTTAGATCTTCTGTTAGCTTGCAGGCCATTCGTTGAGTGCTCTCTGGTTTCCTTCAGGCGGGACGTATCTATGCAGTGACAACCAGAGGCTTCATTCCTTTGGATATTCTGGGAGTGCTCATTCGTTAAGAATCGTATTTTCTCTATAATTCTACCTTGGCATTGTGAGCACATCTGTTGAGGTCTTAGTTCTGCACTCTATGATTCAGCTTTGGCTGTGCAGACACTATGACTCCGAGATCAGATCTTGACACTCTACAATTTCTATCATTGTGCTTGTTGTCTTCATCTGATCTTGCTCGACTACGATCTCTGCCTCTGGTATGATTAGTAGACTCTACGACTCTGAGTGTAGTCTACGATTCTTGACTTGGCTTTGGCAAATTCTCGATCGGCTCGTAGGCAGGCTGTCTCTACGATTCTGAACATGACTTCCTCAATAGACTACGGCCCTGAGGATGTTCTCCTCGACACACTACGATCCTTCCTCATCTCTCCTAGAAGTCTACGAACTCTGAGATCTACTATCTTATAGACTACGATTCTACCTTGATAGCTCTCGAGTTTTCCTTGACTCTCCTGGCAGACTACGATTTCTGTAGCAGTGCTCGACGATCAGACAAGCCTGTCTATTACATCATAAGATCAACCTAACATGCTTGATCTTTCTATATTTATAGTCCTTTTACATCATTTCATTTAAGGACTTTACAAAGCTGTTTTTGCTTATGTAGGATCAACCTAACATATTTGATCAATTCATTCTAAGTCCTTGTACATATGTTTCTATTATCTATAAAAGGACTTTACAGCTTTTCTTAATACAAGCATACTTGCATATTCATTCATATATATATATATCATAATAAAATCATATATAAATGGGAATATCATTCACATGTTTATTCCTGACATAACAGGCTACAAACTAGTTACAACAACAACAACAAAACTCTTAACACCTGACAGATCATGGCTTGACAAAACCTTGTCAGACACTAGTTTTGAGTTTCTGGGTTACCCAGAAACTCTTTGGTCATGCTCGGTCAACGGGGTTTGACCATGAATAACTTACAATCTACGCATGATCTGATCATGCTTTAAGTTCCAGAACACAGATCTCATAGCACACTATATGTTCAAACATATAAACAACCAAAAACATAAACATACAAAGAGCTATAAGGTCTGACATTCGTTGTCAGACAACTTTTTCCCAGTTTTCCAGATTTTGAAAAACATCAAATTCGAGCCTATAGATGTTATGGATATAACAATTACCAACCCAGATCAACTATATACACTACATATAACATGTTCAAACATAAAAACATAACATTTAACCTTGTTCTAAAGATCAGATTTTGAATTAGGGTTTATACCTCACTTCGACAAATCTTGATTCTTGGCTTCCTAATCTGATTGTAGTGTTCTAGGAACTTGATTAGGGACTAATATACTTAATATTTTCGTGGGTTAAAGAGAGAGAGGCTTTGTTGGGTGTATGAGCACAAATGGGACTAATAAATGAACTTGTCTCTCTCTTGATCTATATATAATACTTGAATACAATGTATATGACTGGTAAATGTGGTTGATATTTGTTGTTTATAGGCACATGGCTAAGCTAGGGTTGTTCAACAACTAAATTTACGGAAACCTCTACAAGTTATCTATTAAATAATGTAAGAAGGGCAATTATGTCATTTGGCTTTTACTTTTAGTGGCAAACTTGGCATCTCACTCCAACTGTGATGCCCCCGAATCCGGGTCCTCTGACCCCGGTCCGGTCATCATGAAAAAATAAAAACATCCACCTCTAAACAACATACAATAACTAAATTGCGAAAAATAATAAACGTACGTCGTTCATTCAAAAGGTGTTACTAGTCCCAAGATACGATAACCTTAATATCATCTTACAAACATACCCTAAAATAAATATTAGGGTTTTTATTACATAACTGTAATTTAAGATAAGCGTAAGTTAAAGTCTGCTCTTTGCCACTATTCTACATCTTTCCTTTACCCTTGTCCTTCCCTGAGGTCTCGGGCTTAGCTACAATATAATTCATGATATAGCAAGGATGAGCAACAAGTTTGCCCAACAAGTTTAAATACAACAATAAGGATATATCATGATGAATGGAAAATATCTGTCAATGAATTTAACAATATGAATATCTGAAGGATTCAACAATATGAATATTGGAAGCAAAGATAATGATTGCTTTTAGAATAACTATTAGTCGAATAGAATTTGAACTATAACACTCCAATGGAATCAATAGCTAATTGACCCTTTGGTTACTGGCTACAAAATAAGTACTTGAGGGGATCATCCTCGCGTACACCATGTATATGCATAACATTTAAATATGCTCTACGTATCTTATATTAGATACCTGAGGTACTCCCCTATCATAGAAGGGGTGTTCTTTTAGTCTAAGAATCCTTACCATCAATTGGTTTGGATAGCTTTTATAAAACTTCATACACTTGTCTGACCGAACAAAGGTTCAAACTATATCTAACACAGTTCAAGATTTATAAAACTTTAAACGATGTACAACTCCAAGACTGTACGAATTCAGGTGCACTATGTGCGAATATCAATAATATCAATGTGGAATAATTGTAAGGTAATTAAACCTCTTAATAGCATGCTTGGAAATAAAGTTCAAGCTTAAATGAATAACTTTCAATTCAACAATAACCTGGTCAAATTCAATATGAGAAGGATAGGAAACTTTCACAAAACAAAGTTGTGTAAGTTAGGAAACTTGCAATAAAATAAAATAGTGTTCGGATATTTGCTCAATTAAAGAGTAAGAATTAAGGAACTTCCACAATTAAAGAGTGAAGTTCAAGGAAACTTGCTCAATAATAATTGGAGTAAGTTTAGGGAACTTGCACAATAAAAGTAGGGTTCAAGGAACTTGCATGTTTGCTCAGCTACAATATAATAATAGCTTTAACTAACTCGCGTTGAAACGACCTAACATTAACAAGTTGGTCTTTAAATTAGTATGTGTAAACTAATATGCGTTTACACTTACAATAATCAAGTCTTCACATAGCATGCTTCTTAACACATTACAAAGTATATTAGTCATACATTACAAGGTAGAGTAATCATATAAGCATGCCTTGAAACTTCAAACCAAAAAAAGAATCTATTCACGACTACACAGATTGCAGAAGAAATCGCCAGTCTCAGCTTAGGGACTACAGTAAATTTACACCGTCCCCTCGCCGCACTGTGTTTAAGCTTTGCTCTCCTAACTTCAGTCCAACTCTAACACACTAATTACACACCTATTTTAACATACATACATGCTAGAGTTTCACATATAACACATGAGCATACTTGAATTCATTACCACAAGTTTAACTTACAATTTATATGTCATTAAAACATAGAAAGGTCATGTAATCATCATGCTTAATACATATGAATCATGTTTAGGAGTATTATAGCCATAACATGACATCTTACTACTTTAGTAACTAAGTACTCATATAATATGCAACTTAAGTTTGAAAACATATTCAAGGTTATCTTTAAAATCATTTTAGCACAAATGATTAAAGATAGCACATATAAGACAATTTCAAAACTCTTATCATAAAGAGTTAAATCATGTTAACCTCCTTTCAAGATAAGAATCTAAATTTCTTAGCATTCATGTTCATTAGCCTTATTGTACTAAGCTTTTCTTTTTAAACTAAGTTCTAGCACAAGGCCTATCAATTTGGTCATGGATACAACAGCTATGAATCACATATCATGCTCATTTAGTTTTGAAATCAGTCATGCATATGAGCCACTAAGTTCTGAACTTGTGAATGTAAGCTTTCCTCAAAGTTTGTTTTAAAATCTTAAGTTTTATTACAAACTTTCTTACTAATCCATCTTGATTACTTCATACCACATAAGAAAACTTTATATAACATGTTATACTTCTGTTCAGGTACATATATAAGCTATAATACCAAACTGGAAATGTCTAGCATAACATAAACTAGAAATCGGATCGAGGTACTGCAAGAATGTTGTCTACGCACCCTAGATACAAATAGGCAATACAATGCGCCATGCCTCGCATTTAGAGGCAAGAACTTACTGCTACTCGCAGAGCATCAAACAACTTTGATTTCACTTGATTTAAACATGCTTAATACCATCATTTGAGAATTCAAACATATAAACCTATTTCCTAACACATTATAGCATGCTAATTCAATTTGATTAATAAAGAATTTCAAGTGATTTCAAGAATTTGACAAAAACCCAACTCAAGAACACAAGTTAAGATTTTATACCTCTTGAAGTAATTGGGCAGCAATACACTCACTCCTTACAAGTTCCTTAGCAATTAATTCTCAACAATTGTAATGAGGAAGGTGAGGGTCTCATTTATAGAAGAATGGTTACCTAGATACTGTGATTACCTCCCAAATCAAACCAAAGGATTTCAAGAATGTATAATGGTTAAGAGAGAGTTGGTGATTCCACTCATGAATCCTACTCCTCATCTACTTATTGCTCTAGGTTTGTTAAATTTGAGATGAAGATAGGCTAGCTAGCTTTTTCACGTGGAAGAAAGGAACTGGGCTCTCATTACGGGACAAAGCAAATCCCAGAATTTGCAACAAATTAAATGCAACAATTAGCTTATACCATATATTCACATAATATAAACTTTGGTTATAAATTATGTATACACAATTCATTTCACATAACATAGGTTATAATGATTTAAAGGGCATACAATGTATTTCCTAATTACAAGATATCAAGTAGTGCGCTTACATATACTTCATGCACATTTTCTATTACCACCAAATACAATTGTGCATTGCTTGCACAATTAATCAAGTAAATAAAAAATATTATATTTATTAATCTCTTACTCATTAATTATTATTTATTCATAATAATTATTAATTAACACATTATCAACTAGTTACTCATAATTGCAATTAATCAATGTGTTCAACTCTTGCCACCATATTCAAATAAATTGAATATTTAATTATTAATAATCCTATTAATTCCTTGATATCAAACTCTTAGGGTTAGTCCACCAATTTAAATAACTATTAGTGACTCCTTTTAATCATTTCATAAATTCACATAACCACATAAGGTTTAAATAGGCTCACAAAACTAACTTATTAAAATTAAATCACATATTTAATTAATAAGGAGTTTAAAAATCCATGGTCATTACACCATCCTTAGGGTTTAACCCTAAGGTTTTATAAGTTCATTTTTCTAGGATTTTGTAATTAGGGCTAAAATGGAAATTTTAGTTTCTAAAAATGTGAATTAGGGTTCCCTAATTAAATTAGGTTTCTTAGTCACTTAGGACTGGTATCCTGAACCGTCATGTTGAAGACTCTTGCGGTTGATTTTGTTGGTTTGCTTGTTGAAGTTGGTCCCATTATTGCCAGTGTTCTGCTACTTATCCCCGTATTCCTGCTTTTAGGACAGTCCTTTACCTTATGTTTCGTCGATCCACACAGAAAACACCCATTGTTCATCCTAGGATTGGGGCAGTTAGGAGAGATATGTCCCTCCTTCCCACACTTGTAGCACACAAACTTACCCTTAAAACACTAACCTAAAAGATTCTTCCCACAATTTTTACACAGCACAGCCTGCTTCTTTGCACCTTCATGCTTGACCTGGATATTTCCAAAATTATTCCCCTTTCTTTTTGCATTCCCATTACCACTACCTGCTTCTACCTTCCCGGCTCCCTCACCCTTATTCTTTCTCTACTTATTATAGAGGCTCTTGGCCTCACTTCCCCCTTCAGCTATGATAGCCTTTTTTAAGAGTGTTGCAAAAGTATTAATTTGTAACACCGCCACCTTATTGTAGTGTCAGGGTTTTAATCCCAGCTCAAACCTCCTTGCCTTTCTACCCTCTATATCCACTTGGTGCGCAGCGAACCTAGCTAATTCATTGAACTTTGCGGCATACTCCACAACTGTCATGTTCTCCTACTTCAACTCCAAAAACTTCACCTCCATCCTAGCCTGCATACTGGACGAGAAATAGTTCTCAAAGAACAGTGTCTAAAACCTAGTCCATGATATCATTCCTTCTCCCGCCCTAGCTGGATTTGCCTCCCACCAAAAAGTCGCCTCTCCTTTCATCACATAGGTGGCAAAAGCTGTCTTTTGCCCTTCAGCTACCCTAGCGATTACAAACACTTTTTTTATTTCCTTAACCCAAGTTTGGGTTTCTATCAGGTCAGTTTTCCCCCTAAATTCTGGCGGTCCTACGGCCTTAAAGTCTTTGAATTTTGCCAAACAATCGTCCGGCTGATTCCCCGCAGTTGGCATTCCACTCTGCATGGCTTGAGCCACCATGTTCTAGAAATTCTGCATCAGGTTTGGTTGTTATCCTCCAGCATTGTTGACATATTCTTCTGCCCTTTGGTTTCGAGTTCGGCTTCTTGGCGGCATTATCTGATTAAATAAAACATAATCTATATTTAATTAACTTACATTCTAAACCTTATCGTATAAGTTAATATATCAAACTTATTCCATTAATCAAACATAGATTCATATTCATTCAACTATTTTAGAGTACTTTACATAACATAGCACATACTGCCTTAAGCATTCGATATCCCTTTGTGACCACCAAAGTCAAGATTCGCTGCTACAAATAGTACTTATATTACTTATTCACTATGCCTTTTCCTAATCCTGGACAACCTTTCACCCGATGACCTTCCAACCCACAAATAAAACATGTTCCTTGCCTATAGTTGGGACAATGAGGGGAGATATGTCCCTCATGTCCGCTAATGTAACATATCTTTTTCCCTTTCCTGCATAAGCCTTCATGTTTCTTGTTATAGTTTGTACACTTTTCTATTTTGTTAGCGTTCTCTTGGTTATTATCGAAATTTCCTAAGTCGCAGTCTTTCATCTTTCTTTTCCCCTTCTTGCTCGGAGCTGCACATGATATATTGCTTTTGGATCCCATCTGATCAATTTTTGATTTTAAGCTTATCTTGTTCATCTATTGTTTCAATTAATGCTTTTCGCAATTGACTATTTAACAGCTTTTCTATTTCCCACAACTTTTCCAGAGAAGAAACCTTGTTCCTCAGATTCTGCACTTCGGTTGATGCTTGATCAGCTCCAACTTCGGTGTCCAAATCACTATCTGTTAGTTCCACCATTTTTGGGTCTGGTACTATATTTTCAAAAATGATCACTTCATCAAGGTTATCTTCAACGTGAGCCTCTATTTCAGTTATTGGCTTTTAATAATCCTTTTCCACCTGACATCTACACATAATTTATCTTGATTAGTATATAATATATATTATATACACACAGCAAATAATAGTTTTATATAAGTTATCTTTTATTTGGTTTGATGATGAATTTATTAAATTCATTTCTTTTTAAACTCTATATGAGTTATTTGAATTTTTAATGTTTCTCTCTGTCCTAAGGTTATTATGACAACCCGAGAATTTAGATATTTATAAAATCATAAAATATTGAATTAAGGTTAAATAATAAACCTAGACAGAAAATAAGTGAATGGATTTGAGATTTTCGAGAAGGAATTTTGTGAATTTAAAATTTTTGTGGTGAATTATTCAGGATTAAGGATATATGGGAATATCTTCTGTATTATATGTGTACAGTATGTGGTTAAGGGTCAAGGGTTGACCAGATAGCCTATATCAGTGGTAAATCCTAATATTATATTAAGAACGTCAGCGTTCAGTTAGAAAATTATTACGATTTATAAGAAACCCTAAAAATCAGTTCTAGAAACCCTAATTTCAGTTCTGGAAATCTGAAACCCTAATTCAAAAATTGAAAACCCTAATTTGGGAATTTAATTGCTAGTATAAGGTTTAAATGTTACTAATTATAACCTAATTAGGGAAACCCTAATGATTAATTAGAAATTAAACTCTAATTTTAAAGTTTGAAACCCTAATTGTTCCGTTAAAAATCCTAATGTACAATTATGATCCTAATTGCTAAATTAGCAATTTTAATTAGAAAATATTAATCCTGATTAGAAAGCTTGAATTATGATTAGGAAATTTTAATATAATTATAGAATCCTAATTATAATTTCGAAATATTAATTTTCTATTTTAAAAACCTAATTTTGGAAATCCTTGAAAATTGAATTTTTAGAACCTTAGATTTTAACCCTAAGGGTCAAACTCTAAGGGTTCAAACCCTAAGGGTTGCATCAAAGGACCAACTTGCCATTAAATTGGTTAGCAAAATGACCTAAGTGCCCTTTTTGTATTCTTTAATTGGTTAGTGTGTGAATCTTGTCATATAATAGAGTTGGTGACCAACTAAATATTTCCCATGTGCTCAAATCTCAGCAATCTCAGCCAATACATTGCCACCTAGCAACTAGATTCAATGAATCAAAGAGATAAAAGATTTAAGTAAAGAAAATCTAACTTTACTTAGCATACTTGGCAAAACCAATCTCTCTCTAAAAATTCATAACTTAGAGTGAGAGGGAGTGATAAACTAAGCCAATATAATGTATTAGCTTGCCAAGAACAGGATCCAAGGACAGAAAGCAAGAATCAAAGCTAGAAAGGTATAAACCCTAAAATTTTAGAAATCTTATGATCTGATGTTATATGTTGTAATTGGTTGTTTAAAGTTGTGTAATAAGATGTCATTTAGTGATCTGGGTTGTTAGATCCCAGATCCATAACATCAAAGTGCTTGAAATTGAAGATTTCTTAAATATGGAAAATTTTGTAAATGGTGTCTAACAGTCAAATGTCAGGTCTCCTAGATCTGTCTCTGTTAATGTTTTTAGTGTTTTAAAGGTTTGTACTTGTTGTATGTTATAAGGTCTTGGATCTGGAACTTGAATCAAGCCCAGATCATGTGTGTATTGAAAGTTATAAGCAGTTAAACTGCGTTGATCGACCATGACCATTTGGGTTCTCGGCAGCCAGAAACCAAGAATGGGTCTGACAACATTTTTGTGGCTTCAGATCTTACTGATTTTTGTTCGTTTGGCCAACTTGTTGTTGTGATCATGTAGACTGACATGTAGGCTGCCTATTCGTGCCTCTAGAACTTACAGATCATACACTGGATCAAAGTTATGCAAGGTCAACGTAGCGTTGACCATCCATTTTGGTAATTTTCTGGAAAACCCAGAAAGTTGATGAGCGAGTTTTCTAACATGGATTGACCATGCTAGATCTTGCTCATTAATGATTTTATTATGTTATGATGTTTTATATTTGTACCATGTCATGTGTTCTACAACTTTGAACCATTAAATCTCACAAAGCAGATCAGGAGTGCATGTTATTGAGATCTAAAATAGGCACTTTGGGTTGTTCTTCATTTCTGGAAAACCCATAAATGAAGAACAGTGTCTGACAACTTGTTTGATGCCTTATATCTTCTTGATATGATTCATTCTAGCCATGAACCTTGTTTGGGGTTATAGTATTACATAAATACTATAACATGAACTTCATTTCAAACCCAGAAACGTAAGGATCAAAGAGTTATAATCGGTCAAACTTACTCACTGCAGTAATCGATATGAGTTTCTCAAGGTGTTTAAGAACAATTTCAAGAACACCTATAACGACAGTTTCGTCGCTATAGGGCCCTTTAGCGATAGTTAATTTCTGAAAATAATTATTTTATTAAATAAATAAAAAAATTAGTTTTTAATTATTAAAAATACATAATAAATTCCTAAAAATTATTTTAAAGCTTAAAAATTAGTTTTTAATTATTTTGAATATATTTCATTATTATTTAATATTTTTGGAATATTAAGGGTAATTAATTAATTTAATTATAATATTAAATAAATTATTTAAAAATGATTTTAAGAAACTTCGAAACTTCAAAATCTAGCATATCTAGATGACTTGGAATATCCTATTCTCCATCTTCCTTCATTGTCTTACTTGCGACAATACTTAATCTTCTCTAGCACCTTCAATGCTAAATCTACTGAAAATACTTACTTTCTGTCTAAACAACCCTATACCTTAGTATAGTTCATCAACTTACCACACTTTATGTGTTTAGGAACTTTCCACAACCATATGTGTTTAAGAACTTATCTTCGCAGTATGTAATCCAAGAACAAATCAAGGACTATCCATATGCTTAGGGCTCAGAAACATAGCATATAACTATGAGTCATGAACTTTTCATAAGTATAAGTTTCAAGAACCCGCACCTATCTTATCATTCTCTACCTATCAATTATATACATGAGAAAAGATTCACCTTCTTGTCATATACATATTGATAGCACGACATACTATTCCAATGATTATCACTGTAATAACTAAGTAATCACAAACCCCCTCCCATTCGAAGGTTTGTACTACTCAGCTATCACATGAGTCCTCAATCGAAATCTTAGAACTTCTAACTTTCTCTTTACTTAATACGAATTTTCTTTAATTCGTATACTATCCTTTTATAACTCAATTTGAGTTCTTCTTCCGCATTACTTCAGTAGTACCATTCATTCATAGCATTAGCTATGAATCATTCATCGTTTAACAGATCATCTGTTACTACGATTTACTGTGATCACGTGGTGATCTTCTTATCCTTCACTTTATGATTATAGTCTTAGGTACTCATACCTAAGATTTATAACCTATCAGCTCTGAAACCAACTTGTAACGCCCCAAAATCCGGTTTATCTTCACACCCGGATTCCGTGCGTCACTAGTACATCATTCATCCAACATACATCAGTATATACAGAAATATAACAACATACACTCTCAAATCCCAGGTTCTAAAAACCTTATAGCTTTTCTCATTACAAATAATGATAATTACATTATCCTTTACATCTTGTACGAGTGACTTTTATCCGCCACCAAGGATACATAATCGTTCATTAAACTATTCTATAGTTTAATTCTCATCTTTCTACATTACCAGTCTTCACTTGATCTTCTCGCTCATTCACATTCTGAACGGCACTTCTTCTGGATACCGACAACTTGATCTATACGGGATCCTTAAGTTCTTCTAACATCATTCGCTGAAAATGTTTTTCATTTAAAGCAAGTGTGAGCATTCAATTGCCCAGCAAGTCTTAACAGTTGAGCAAACAACTTTAAGAGTTTAACATTCCTTTGAAACTTTGATAACCGAACAAAGGTTATGAAGCAGCTTGAACAATAGGAATAATCTTGATTCCTATCATTTTAAAACATTAGTCACATTCACTTTTAAATAATTTCCTTCTCTACTGTCTTTCATACACATTCTGTCTGGCTAGAATCAATAGCACAGACTTAACAATAACGATTCATGTATAAACAGAACATTCACTTATTAAACAGTTCAATCACAGAATAGTTCATATCATAGAAACACCGAAGTGTTCACATTGTGGCACAAGGCCTCATACGTTCTACCACCTTGTACAAATATCACACATTCGCTCATAGACAGAAATTCTCAAGTTCAACATCTGAGAAGTTTAAGAAACTAGCATTCATTTAAAATATGAATGAAGTTAGGAAACTTGCCTTACGCACAGCAACAACTTACGCTGAAATTCTCATTCCAATCCCTATAACACATAAGGAAATAACACATGCACCAATTAGTCATATACTTGACTTACACATTGGTTTACTTAACTTTACTTCTTAGGTTTCGCGTTCTTGCAATATAATTTTACGTGACTAACTTTCATTACCGGCTTATTTACTTCATGACATACGGAGATGTCTTTACTAAAACGTTCATCATCTTTGATGATTAACATTCTTATCTTCTTCTTCTAACTTCTCTAGGACTCAAAGACACACCGCTTCTCTCATTGGTAGTCCATATGGTACTCTCGAGTGGTTTCCCACAAACAACCAACAAACAAGTTCGAGTGGCCTCGCCTACACCGCCACACAAAGTGAGTTAGATCATTTGCGAGGCCAGATATACCTTCGCTCTCTGAAGGAATTGTTTAGGTCAGCTCCCATATGTCAACCATCAAAGGTTACGATTGTACCACAACCTAACTTATCTTAACTTATATGAACTGTTAAATATAATGTTCGTTAAGTCAATTTCTTATTCCTTATGGCTTTCTGACAATTAAATGTCATACCTCAGGATTCATTCTTATCCGACTCACATTCGGCTTTCATTAATCTTATTACCATTCGATACGGCTTTCTTGATACCATTCGTATCTTATTTACTACTTTCATCAACGTCTAAGTCATACAACTAGGGTATACTTAGAACGTTCGTCCAACGCGAATACGATTCACAAGGATCATTTACGTATTCAACGTTCACATTGCTCGTCTCTTAATCTCTCATTCAACCTTTACTCAAGGTTTTAATCACTTTCGATCGTTATCCATCCCATGAACCCCATGTTCATTATTCTTTCTTGATGTCGAAGCCATACTAATCGTTGTATGCTAAGATCGATCGTTCATTGCAACAACGTTGCGTTCACAGTGTCTATACGCTTTACATTCATCTTTCATTACCATGTCATAACATCGAAATGTTATACATTACTATCGTCCATCAACATCTAAGGAATCACCATCATAGCAATCCCTCACGTTCGATTCATTGCGATTACTACGGCCCCATTGCCATCGGTCCCGTAACCCGTAATTACATTCTTTTAATCTCATTTAATCTTTCCGTACAACCTTCATTAAAGGTTTAAAACACTCGATTAAGTGTTACATTAGTTGAACTACATTTTCGTATCTCTTTCTTGCACATCCCCTAGAAATTGAGCAGTTAAAAATATCATTTCTGGCATTGCTCAAGATCTGGCATCGCGACGCTTGGGCCTCAAGATTTAAGACTTCACTGCTTGGTGAGTTAGTAGTACATGACCTTCGGCTTTGGCCGCAAAGACCACCATTCTAGGTATGATCAGCCATGGCGCCAAGACCTTCTTCCTGAAAATTATTTCTAAGTATTTGGTCGTTTTGAGACGAGTACTTCGAAATCTCATAACTTCTTCGTTATAACTCGGAACGAGATCGTTCCAAAGCCATTTTCTTCATAATCTAACGTACTTTGATTACCCCTGAATAGAACTTTGTTCTGAATCCGTTAACATGCCATTCAATTGGCTTAATCTTCACCCTTCGTTCATTTTAACGTTATTAACGTTCTTCGATCGTTCGTCCGTAATTCGGTCATCCGAACTCGGAACTCGTTCGTTCTTGAGTCTACGACTCAAGTTTTATACGTTCTCTTACATTCTTATGAAACCCTACACGTTCGGATTCATTTACTAACTTTCAAATTCTTGATCTTCTTTTACAAAATTTTTGCCATAACTTCGTTATAGCTCAATTCTAATCCGTTCTTCAAGAATATTTCCAACGTTCCTAACCAAGCAATAAGCATCTAACTTATACACGATGGTTTTAAACTTTTCCATTAACAACAATTACACTACGATGGTTTTAAATTTGTCCATCAATAACGTTCTTCGCGTTCTTCGTGTTCTTCATTCATTCTTCATTTTTAATCGATATTTTGGATTACGATTTCACTTTTTCTTAGAATTTGATGTTATAGAACATCATTCCTTACTTATTTGACCTACTCATTCATAAGATTCATTTGGATCGCTCAAAATCCTTACGAATCTTATACTTCCTTAAGAAATTGATAAACTAAATTTCTAATTCTTATTTCTTTGTTTTCTCATGAATTCAACTATATGAATTCATTATTAACATTATCTACTTCTTATCTTCATTAAGTTATGTATTGAACATATTAAACTTAAAGAAAATTAGAAGAAACTAGGGTTCGAGGCACGAGTTAGCAGTACATGACCCTCCGGCCTGGCGCTACAACGCCACCATTCTTGGCATGACTAGTGCCGCAGTGCCAAGACCTTCTTCCCAAGACATTCTAAGTCTTTGGTCATTCTGAGATGCGTATCTCAAAATCTCATAACTTCTTCGTTATAACTCAGAACAAGATCGTTCCAAATCCATTTTCTTCATTATCTAACGTACTTCGATTACACATGGACGGAACTTTGTTCTGAATCCGTTAACATGCCATTCAATTGGCTTAATCTTCACCCGTCATTCATTTTAACGTTTTTAATGTTCTTCGTTCGTTCATCCGTAATTCGGTCATCCGAACTCAGAACTAATTCGTTCTTGAGTCAATGACTCACGTTTTATACGTTCTCTAACATTCTTATGAAACCCTACACGTTCGGGTTCATTTACTAACTTTCAAATTCTTGATCTTCTTTTACAAAATTTTTGCCATAACTTCGTTATAGCTCAATTCTAATCCATTCTTCAAGAATGTTTCCAACGTTCCTAACCAAGAAATAAGCATCTAACTTATACACGATGGTTTTAAACTTGTCCATCAACAATAATTACACTACGATGGTTTTAAATTTGTCCATCAACAACGTTCTTCTCGTTCTTCGCGTTCTTCGTGTTCTTCGTTCGTTCTTCATTTTTAATCGATATTTTGGATTATGATTTCACTTTTTCTTGGAATTTTATGTTATAGAACATCATTCCTTACTTATTTGACCTACTCATTCGTAAGATTCATTCGGATCGTTCAAAATCCTTACGAATCTTATACTTCCTTAAGAAATTTATAAACTAAATTTCTAATTCTTATTTCTTCGTTTTCTCGTGAATTCAACTATATGAATTCATTATTAACATTATCTACTTCTTATCTTCATTAAGTTATGTATTGAGCATTTTAAACTTAAAGAAAATTAGAAGAAACTAGGATTCGAATTACCGTTCATCCTTAAATTCCTTCCATCGGACAAAGTTTGCTCACAAGCCAACTTTTCCTCTTTCTTCTCCCTTTCATCTTCCATCCGAACTCTCTCTCTTTCTCTCTCAAATGATAGGATTTTCAAAATCCCATTCAAATGAGATTAAGCTTCCTATTTATAGATTTTCAAGGCTAGGGACATTTTGGTCTTTTTACACCCTAACCTCCTTACTATTCATTACTTAAGGACTAAGTTAAGTTAGCCCTCAAGTTTGCTTAGTCCTTAAGTTTCGTAGTTCCGTCTTTCGGGTTTCGTTCGACAGTTTTAAAAACTACGATTCTCGGAATCCAAATATTTTTGGATATTTCGTCTTTCCTTTACCGATTAACTTTTACGTATTCTTTGGATTTCTGAAAAACTAAAAACACTTTTTGACGTTAAGCGTTTTCCTTCACGTTTTCCCCTAACGTAGCTAAACAAGTGAAAAGTACATAACAGTACTTTTCGTCGTTTTTATTTTATCCGATTTCTGCACGTTTTTCGGGAAAAACTTTTATCGACTTACTTAACTTTTCACGATATATTATCGTCAAATCTTTCGACGGAATGTCATTTCGACATACCAAACTCTCGGAAAGGCTTAGGTTATTCAAACCCTACCCCTTAGGTTTCGTCGGGTGAATAGTGTATATTTCGTCTTTTTCCCCAAAAATATTTTGTCTTCGGAAAAATTTTATTTTCATCTTGAAAATTCCTACTCGTTCAGTCTAGCTCGTAGCCAGAATCCTCCCGATTAATAATCATTCTAGGTTATAGAACGATTAATAAACACATAGCACAGAATACAATTAATAAAAAATTATTTTATTAATAACTAAATCTTTAAATCTTAATTTTTGGACAATCCGGTTTTCCGGGTTGTCACAAAAACTTGTTCAATGCTTTGGTAACGAATGATATTGTTGTCAAATCAAAATTTAACATTCTTTTTGTGTACCTGACTGGCTCAATGTCCCCATAGCAAATAATGGAAAAAATACAAAAAAAAACTAAAATGTTATTAACTTAATAAAATCATACACTACATAATCATTCATTTTCTTTACAATTAACCATCTAAAGCTACCACAGCTCTTCAATCAAAGTATATCTCTACATATATAGAGAGAGTACACTTCATAATTTCATCCCTTGTCTTCCGTAAACGTAGCACAAAAATTTGATACCCAGTATTGTAAGGCAGGTCGTAGAAGTAGTCTTCCTGCATATTTAAAAATAATAGCAAGTCAGAAAAATGAAGCAAATAGGTCACCAGAGGCACTTAGTGTCAAAATCAATACACAAAGACAATAGAGTTTCTACGTGGTACTAATGTACACCGTATTGCTCATAAGCAGAAAAAGACAAATAGGCAATCCCAATATCATTCGCTACAAATCCAAATAGGCAGTCACATCTCTATGGATGCGTCCATATACATGAAGATAAACAAGAGCTTTAATGTATGGAATATACCTCACAAATTAATACTTAATTTATTTTTATATACCTCACAAATTAATGTACGGAATATTTGAAACTATACTATCAGAATCCTTCCTTTATAAGATGGGTCTAATTCTTTGGTTACTCGCCACTCCTTGAGCCTACCACATAAACTAACACGTGCGACATTGAACTATCATTATCAATCATCATAATGGCCTTGAGACTAGCTTTCAGAATTCTTATGTTGGGATTTAGTACTTACAGAACTAATAAAAGACACAAATTTAACTTTCCCTGCACATATTAGTGTAGACAAATGTTTAACTTTTTAATTACTACCATAGTGCTTGCAAGCAAAACAGATTGATCACACAACATTCTTTAGGTTGGAAAACACAAAATCTACATCACCCAAACTAAAAGGCATTACGAAATTGACATAGTCCAACACAAACTAACTTTAAAATCCTATAAACCCAGGACAAATTCAATAGTTCACCAAACAATGTTGATTATCACACATATCAGAAACCTAGTACAGTAAGAATGCATTTAATTTAAAAGCATTTCACAAAAATAGAATTTTTTAAAAGTATGACATTTTGAGTGTGAACTTAATATGTGGTGAAGGAGCAAATAGATAGCAATCAAGCACAAACTTGAAGATCTTACCACAGAGGATAAATAAATCTTCAACCAAATTATCATGTTAGCGAAGGTTCACTGAAAGAGCATTGGCCACCTGAAGTGAAGAAGTAAACTCCCGCAAAAACAATCTCCACCTCTAGCCCCTGTCTAACGAGTAATGACTATAACTCTATAATATGTAGACCCACCCGTGTAGTAAGGTAGTACAATGTTTATAACATAACAGAACAAACATTAAATTTGGTAACATAATAAGATGTCGTTATAAGTTGCATATGACAAGGTAATTAAATGATTAGATATGACTATTTTCATAATGAAATTGAGCTGACAGGATAATACAACCTTTGTTTTTAGGAATGTGGGTTGCATCTCTTCATTGCAATAGGGAATTTTTAAAACCTCAGTGTCAAACTGTAGCATTCTCCACCTCTGCACTTGAGAAGAACTTTGTTTGTATCTCTTCACATTCTTTGTATTTTTTGTAATTTATTTCCTGGAATTATACATGTGTTCTTCAAATTGCACTTAAAATTTTGAAGGACAAATATCAAAAGTTTTATTTTTATCATTTCTAATTATCGCTTGATAAACAATGTGTGTCAACAAAGTACCACTGTTTGTAGCATGATAACCCACATCACCTCAGGCCTTTATTGGCGTTATATCATCAAATATGTACGATAGATTTTCATTCTGGCTTACATTGTTCCATAGGATCTTAGGTACATCTAATTACAACAACAACTAGTTAGTATCAGTAATTTCAAGTATCTTAACTTACTAGTTGAAAATAATTTTAGGGACTCATCAATATTGATACCTTCTTGGAGAGCAAACTCATCACTGTAACGCCCAGAAATCCGGTCTATTTTCACATCCGGATTCCGTACGTCACGATCCCATCTTCTTCCAAACATACATCATTATATAGCTAAATATAACAACATACATCCTCAAATCCCAGGTTTTAAAACCTTATAACCTCTTCCATTACAAACAATGATAATTACATTATTCTTTACATCTTGTACGAGTGACTTTTATCCGCCACCAAGGATACATAATCATTCATTAAACTATTCTATAGTTTAATTCTAACATTATATATTACAAGTCTTCGTTTGATCTTCACGCTCATTCATATAATGAATGACACTTCTTCTAGATACCAATCAACTTGATCTTTACGGGATCCTTAAGTTCTTTCTAACCTTGTTCACTGAAAATGTTTTTATTTAAAGCAAGTGTGAGCATTCAATTGCCCAGCAAGTCATAACAGTTGAACAAACAACTTTAAGAATTCAAACATTCTTTTAAGACTTCAATAACCGAACAAAGGTTATGAAGCAGCTTGAATAATAGGAATAATCTCGATTCTTATCATTTTAAAACATTAATCACATTCACTTTGAAATACTTTTATTCTCTACTTTCTTTCATACACATTCTGTCTGGCTAGAATCAATAGCACAGACTTAACAATAACGGTTCATGTATAAACAGAACATGCTCATATTGAATAGTTCAATCATAGAATAGTTCATATCATAGAAACACCTAAGTGTTCACATTGTGGCACAAGGCCTCATATATTCTAACACCATGTACAAATATCACACATTTTCACATAGACAGAACTTCTCAAGTTCAACATCTGAGAAGTTTTAGAAACTAACATTTATTTAAAATATGAATGAAGTTAGGAAACTTGCCTTACGCATACATTACTGATTTTATAGTTTTATTGAATCGCTCATTCCAATTCCTATGTAGCACATAAGGAAATAACACATACACCAATTAGTCATATACTTGACTTATGCATTGGTTTACTTAACTTTACTTCTTAGGGTTCATGTTCTTATAAACTAAGTTTACGCGACCAACTTCCTTTACCGGTAAACGGCTTCATGACATACGGAGATGTCTTACTCAATACGTTCATCATCTTTGATGATTTATGTGACGCCCCCAAAATAGGTATACATCACCCATTCTGAGTCACCAAATACATGGTACAAAAACTCAACTACAAACTTAATTATACAACTGTCGTGCAAAATACGACAAAACATAACTGAGAGTTTAAACATGAATATTGCCTTCTAAACAATATCCACACTCAATGGAGTCCTCATTACATTTATTGTCACACTATTTTATAGAATAGTGAGGACTACTAAAACAACCATCTGGACCATAAATCTGTTCCCCGACTCGTCCCAGCTATGTTCTCATTTCCTGAAGAGAATAGTGAAAAAAGGGTGAGCTCAACTAGCCCTGTAAGAAATATTTTGACTAAAATAATGCAGAATAAATTATCCTTAGCCTTCAACAGTATAACAACCGATATAATATAATTGACAACAAGTTTTAGATCAACAACTGCAGCGAAAATAAGCAATCCATTAGAAGAGTCAAGTAGAGCACAAAATCTACTATCTTCTATGATTTAAAAGTTTTTCATCAACTTTATCGCTGAAACTCAACTTAATAAATAAAATCGAATCATCCCTGCACCACGACCAAGGATATTCTTGTAATCATCAATGGTCATGATTATACCAAATAATCCCTGGTCATAATCATACCAACAACTGTCCATCAATGCACTACAGGCCCATGAGGACTTTTACCACATCATTCGTTACATTACGGTCATGATTATACCGAATAATCCCTAGTCATAATCATACCAAGTCCATCTATGCACGTAAGCCAAAGATGATTTTCATCATAATATAAGCATGAGGATGATGACAATGACATAATAATTCAATAAAACAAGCTCAAGGATAAATTTTAAAGATTTATAATCTAATTTATCCAGAAATTAATAACGTCCAAATTTTCAACATGATACCGCTTTGTAGAGTAAAATTCAAGAATGCTCAGAAGAATATTTCCATGAAAAGATACTGGATGAAGCGCAAATATCCAGGATATTCTACTAATTTCATGGAGTATAGAAGTCAAAACATTAACCAACTGAGTATAATAGAATATATGAAATTGTAAATGGATTTTCGCCCGCCATGCGGTAATCCACGTAGATAGATCATTTCCACAATTTAATAAGGAATGAATACGAAGGATCATTCACCATGCATGTGGTAATCCACATAGACATGTTATTCCAATAGAATGATAAAGAATGGAATAACAGAAGAATTCACCAGTCATGCAATAGACCGCAGAGACAGGTTATTCCCAACAGAATAATAAAGAATAGAACCAGGTCATGCCTAATCCGCATAGACAGGATAATCCAAAAGAATAATAAAGAATGGAATAACAACAGAATTTACTAGGCATGTGATAGACCGCATATACAGGTTATTCCAACAGAATAATAAATAATGGAACCAGGTCATGCGTAATCTGCACAGACAGGATATTCCAACAAAATAATAAAGAATGGAATAACAATAGAATTCACCAGACATGCGATAGACCGCAAAGATAGGTTATTCCAACAGAACAATAAAAAATGGAATTAGGTCATGCGTAATCCGCATAGACAGGATATTCCAACAAAATAATAAAGAATGGAACTGTGTCATGCCAGAATCCGCATGCATGTGATATTCCAACAGAATAATAAAGAATGGAATAACAGAAGAATTTCACCATGTATGTGGTACTTCTCATAGACATGTTATTCCAACATAATAATAAAGAATGGAATAATAGAAGAATTTCACCATGTATGCGGTGATTGCAGATGTAGGCAAAGTTATTCCAACATAATAATAAAGAATGGAATAAATGAAGAATTTCACTATGTATACGGTGAGTCGCGATACAAAAGTTATTCCAATGTAATAATAAGGAATGGAATAACAATAGCTCTCTTCATGAATACGAAAGAAATAATACCCCTTACTTTAGAAAAAACTGGATACTAAAATAGTGAGGTAGCAGACTTCTCTTCTTCTTTCTCTCTATAATTTCTCTCTATAATAATTGCTCTATAGCTTTTGTGAATTGGTGAGAAATGAAGGAAGAATGAGCTTCTATTTATAGGAAAATATAGTTTTGATAATTGCACGTTTTGGGGGTCGAAATATTACAGTATAATACCTTCCTCTTTTTCTTCATTTTTAATTTAGTCCTGCAAGTATTATCAAACTTGAACCACCTCCCTTAATAGTAAATCATGTGAATCAATAGTTCTAGACATGTGAAAATACAATTTACAGTATAGTACCTCCATCTATACCTCCATTTTTAACTTAGTCATGCAAGTATTATCAATCTTTCACCACCTCCCCTAATAATACAAGAATGTGAATCAATAGTACACACATGTGAACAAATAGTTATAATCATGTGAATTAATAGCAATTAATTTCTCATTTATCCGGTTAATTACCCGATTGATCAATATAACCTCCAGACATAAATAAATGTCAATTTTCACTAACACTAATAATTCCAACACAATGGAACTATCAATTTCATCTTTAATCAATACGAACTTATTCATCATTAATATTATAACTCTCAATATTTAACAACCAGGTTGTTCCCAGGAAACAGGGGGCTTTCCGATAAGGATTTCTCCCTATTGGCACACAATTAGATTATCTAACCTCTCCTTGACAGAACTTCTAGACATTGTCAATATTGCAAATAATAATATGAATAACTTTGTCGTCTCAATTATTGATTTAATAATATATCATATTATGCGAGATGATCTTTGTGACAATAATTGAATCAATAATACGAGAGATATGATACAACAATTATCGAGTAAAAAGCCGAGTATAACTAAGTGACTTTTCACGTAAGCATCAATAATCAATACCGTGTGCTACTATGCAACCACACGTACTACTATACTTTTACTACCGGGTAGTTTAACAGTTTTAACGGTAACACTTTTTCCGTTATAAAAAGATAATTCTGTCTTTTTCTTACTACGACAATACATCCATTGTGGGGTCCACCAATGATTGTACCGTCGTACGAATATTCCCTGTTAAAACGAATATTCTCAGACCAATCGAATATTATATAACATCTTGCTTACTTTGCAAAATTTGTAAATATTACCCACAACTATAACATTATATCAAATCCACACCATAATATTAAAAAAATATTTCAAAAAATTTAAATCTTTATTCATAAAATTTGGGGTCTCACAATCTCCCCTCATTATAAAATTTTGCCTCGGAATTTACGTACATACCTAGTATGCCGAAAAGGTGAGGATGCCTTGAATACCTTTATCGTCAAAAATATTACACGTTACATACGTGCATGCCCAATGTCCTCCGATTGCCTCTAAATGCACATCAGTCCCTAAAATAGAAATCTTTGGCCTTGATACCGACCTCTAATTTCAAAATATAAAGAATACAAGTTTTATGTCTACTCGTTATCTTTCCGAATCATCCTGAATCACCTCAATCGGAGTTCGTATGAAAAAGTTATGCCCAATTTACTAAAGAACGTCCGGACAGATTTTAGCTTAACACTTGACCAGCACCTAGGCGTCCAAATTTGGCCTTGGGCAAGCGCCTAGGCGCCCAAGAATAGATTCTAAGCGCTGAGCCTAGTGCCTAGGCACTCGACCTTTGGCACTTAACTCTAATTTTCCAGATTTTGTAACTTTTGACACACATACTTCAAATCTTCATAACTTCTTCATCCGTTATCGGAATTAGTCCATTTTTGAGGCTATGGAAAGCTTGTAACATGATTTATAAAACCCCCATGATTTCATAATTTTTAAGATTCATTAATTATTCCAAAATTTGGCTCTAAAGTCCCCTAAGACTAAGTTTTTACTAACAACGATACGTGAAAAACGTTATGAACACGTGACATACTTGGCGATAAAACGAGTCTATAGGCCACAATTCCTACTCGATCGAGGATTTCAAATGGGCCAATTAAATCGAGGGTTGAGATAACGCCTTCTTGAACCTTCTTCTTCACATTCATCAGATTTGGGTGTGTAGCTTAAGCGGCTTTAACTTTATCGATTAAAGTCGATTCTACTCATATATTCGTTATCTTCACGTGGGTCCCTAGAGTCTTTAACTCTATCTTCATCATTTGTAAGTTATACAAAATGGGTTTTTTTGTGTTAACAACATCGCACTCGTAAACACATACGATTTTCTACTCAACGCGTCAACTACCACGTTCGCTCTTCCACGATGATATTGAATTGTATGGTCGTAATCTTCAACAGCTCGAGCCAACGTCTTTGGCGCATGTTACGTTCATTTTAGTTGAAGAAATATTTGAGGGTTTTATAAATGGGTTTTGTACTGGGGTCAATACAAAATTCGATTTCACGCTTTAGGGTTAGGCTAAGAAGTCTTTAAGAATACGCCAGGAAATTTATTAACAATAGAAATATCATTCAAAACTGTGACTCTCATCCCAAGACTTGGATAACACATCACATTGATACCTATCAACTTGCCATCGTCATTCACGACGTCGCCTATAGAAAGTCTGGCTTCGGTGCATTCCACACAAGGAATTCAACAACGAAAGGATTGGGGCTCTTTACTTATGCCTTGATATGACAATGATTAACTTTAGTGGTTTGGTTGCTTGAATTTTCATAATAGGTTGGTTAGGAATTTGAAAGCTAACAACCTTACGAAAAGCTTGATGAGTAGTTAACTAATCGATACCAAAAATCACATCAAAGGCAAGTATTTTCAAAGAGATAAGATCGACAGGTAACGTGAAAGTGTCGATTTGTATCAACAAGATTTATAAACAGTGGAGGTAACGAAGGTTTCTACTAACGAAGTTTCAACCAATCAGTCAATGTCTAATTTCTCCGGAGTCAAATTTAAACATTGAACGCAAGTAAGAGAGATAAAAGAATGGGTAGAACCGATATCTAATAAGGTATAAACTTCGCAAAAATTTATAATTAACTAACCCATGCTAACTTCGTTCGGGTTACTAACTTTTTGAGAAGTCACGAAAAACGCTCTTCCTGAAACCACCGACTTTGTTTTGTTCGTATCTGCCTTTGGTGCCACCGTCCCAGCTGGACTTGATTTTGCTATAGGACAAAATTGAGCTATGTGACCGTCTTTTCCACAACTAAAACATACCTTACTTTCTTTTTGAATTATACCTTCACAGTTATTTCCTCTCTATCATGATTTTTCCATTTCTCATCTCCTGTATTTCAGATATCATTCTAGAATACATCTTAAAAATAAAGGTTAATTGACATGCGACATATTATCCCTATATTCTGACCGACCAATTAAATAACACATAAACTTAGGTAGGTCATAATAGCGAAGAAATTCCCCGTCTCTCCCCTTCTAGTTCTTATCTCACATCTCAGCCAGGGATCATATCCCTAAGCTCTGATACCAACTGTGACGCCCCCAAAATAGGTATACATCACCCATTCTGAGTCGCCAAATACATGGTATAAAAACTCAACTATAATCTTAATCATACAATTGTCGTGCAAAATATGACAAAACATAGCTGAGAGTTTAAACATGAATATTGCCTTCTAGACAATATCTACACTCAATGGAGTCCTCATTACATTTATTGTCACACTATTTTTATAGAATAGTGAGGACTACTAAAACAACCATTTGGACCGTCAATCTGTTCCCTGACTCGTCCCAGCTATATTCTTATTTCCTGAAGAAAATAGTGAAAGAAAGGGTGAGCTCAACTAGCGTTTGAAGAAATATTATGACTAAGATAATGCAGAATAAATTATCCTTAGCCTTCAACAGTATAACAACTAATAGAATATAATAGACAACAAGTTTTAGATCAACAACTGCAGCGAAAATAAGCAATACATTAGAAGAGTCAAGTAGAGCATAAAATCTACTATCTTCTATGATTTAAAAAGTTTTTCATCATCTTTATCGCTGAGACTCAACTTAATAAATAAAATCGAATCATCCCTGCACCACGACCAAAGATATTCATGTAATCATCAATGGTCATGATTATACTGAATAATCCCTGGTCATAATCATACCAACAACTGTCCATCAATATACTACAGGCCAATGAGGAGTTTTATCACATCATTCGTTACTTTACAATCATGATTATACCGAATAATCCCTGGTCATAATCATACCAAGTCCATCTATGCAAGTAAGCTAGAGATGACATTCATCACAATATAAGCATGAGGATGATGACAATGACATAATAATTTAATAAAACAAGTTCAAGGATAAAATTTAAAGATTTATAATCTAATTTATCCAAAAATCAATAACATCCAAATTGTCAACATGATACTGCTTTGTAGAGTAAAATTCAAGACTGCTCAGAAGAATATTTCCATGAAAAGATACTGGATGAAGCGCAAATATCCAGGATATTCTACTAATTTCATGGAGTACAAAAGTTAAAACTTTAACCAACTGAGTATAATAGAATATATGAAACTGTAAATGGATTTTCACCCGCCATGCGGTAATCCACGTAGACATATCATTTCCATAATTTAATAAGGAATGAATACGAAGGTTCATTCACCATGCATTTGGTAATCCATATAGACAGGTTATTCCAACAGAATGATAAAGAATGGAATAATAGAAGAATTCACTGTGCATGCGATAATCGCATGCAAAAGTTATTCCCAGCCAGAATAATAAAGAATGGAACGTGTCATGCAGAATCCGCATGATGTGATATTCCAATGTAATAATAAAGAATGGAATAACAACAGAATTCACCGGGCATGTGATAGATCGCACATGCAGTAAAAGTTATTCCAATAGAATAATAAGGAATGGAACCAAGTCATGCGAATCCGCATGCATGTGATATTCCAATGTAATAATAAAGAATGGAATAACAAATGAATTCACCGTGCATGCGATAGACCGCATGCATACATGTTATTCCAATAGAACAATAAAGAATGGAACTGTGTCATGCGTAATCCGTGACCGACAGGATATTCCAATGTAATAATAAAGAATAGAACCGTGTCATGCCAGAATCCGCAGAGATGCAGGATATTTCAATGTAATAATAAAGAATGGAATAATGTAAGAATTTCACCACGTAAATGCGGTATTAAGATAGGCAAAGTTATTCCATCATAATAATAAAGAATGGAATAACAGAAGAATTTCACCATGTATGCAGTACTTCGCATAGATAGGTTATTCCAACATAATAATAAAGAATGGAATAACAGAAGAATTTAACCATGTGTACGATAGTCCGCGTATACAGGTTATTACAACAGACCAAAAAGGAATGGAATAACAATAGCTCTCTTCATGAATACGAAAGAAATAATACCCCTTACCTTAGAAAAAACTGGATACTAAAATAGTGAGGTAGCAGACTTCTCTTCTTCTTTCTCTCTATAATTTTTCTCTATAATAATTGCTCTATAGCTTTTGTGAATTGGTGAGAAATGAAGGAAGAATGAGCTTCTATTTATAGGAAAATATAGTTTTGATAATTGCACGTTTTCGGGCTCAAAATATTATAGTATAATACCTTCCTCTTTTTCTTCATTTTTAATTTAGTCCTGCAAGTATTATCAAACTTGCACCACCTCCCCTAATAGTAAATCATGTGAATCAATAGTAAATCATGTGAATCAATAGTAAATCATGTGAATCAATAGTTCTAGACATGTGAAAATATAATTTATAGTATAGTACCTCCATGTATACCTCCATTTTTAACTTAGTCATGCAAGTATTATCAATCTTGCACCACCTCCCCCAATAGTACAAGAATGTGAATCAATAGTACACACATGTGAACAAATAGTTATAATAATGTGATTTAAGAGGAATTAATTGCTCATTTATCCGGTTAATTACCCGATTGATCAATATAACCTCTAGACATCAATAAATGTTGATTTTCACTAACACTAATAATTCCAACACAATGGAACTATCAATTTCATCTTTAATCAACATGAACTTATTCATCATTAATATTATAACTCTCAATATTTAACAACCAGGTTGTTCCCAGGAAAGAGGGGGCTTTCCGATAAGGATTTCTCCCATTGGCGCACAATTAGATTATCTAACCTCTCATTGACAGAACTTCTAGACATTTTTAATATTGAAAATAATAATATGAATAACTTTGTCGTCTCAATTATTGATTTAATAATATATCATATTATGCAGATGATACTGTGACAATAATTGAATCAATAATATGAGAGATATGATGCAGCAATTACTGTAGCAATAATTGAGTATAACTGAGTGACTTTTCACGTAAGCATCAATAATCAATACCGTGTGCTACTATGTAAGCACGCATATTACTGTACTTTTTTTATTGGGTAGTTTAACAGTTTTAACGGTAACACTTTTGTCGTAATAAAAAGATAATTCTATCATTTTCTTACTACGACAATACATCTGTTGTGGGGTCCACCAATGATTGTGCCGTCGTACGAATATTTCATGTTAAAACGAATATTCCCCGACCAATCGAATATTATATAAAAACTTGCTTACTTTACAAAATTTATAAATATTAACTATAACATTATATCAAATCCACACCATAACATTCAAAAAAAATATTTCGAGAAATTTAAATCTTTATTCATAAAATTTGGGGTCTCACAATTTACATTCTTATATTCTTCATATAACTTTTCTAGGACTCAGCACACATCATGTCTCTGCTAGTAGTCCATATGGTACTCTGAGTGGTTTCCCACAAACAACCAACAAACAAGTTCCCGTCACATCTCAACTGCCCATAACACTAAGTTAGATAGGTTACCAACTTTGTATATACCTTCGCTCTCTGAAGGAATTGTTTAGCCTAGCTCCCATATGTCAACCATCAAAGGTTACAATTGTACTACAACCTAACTTATCTTAACTTATCCGAACCATTAAACTATAACATTCGTTAAGTCAATTTCTTATTCCTTATGGCTTTTTGGCACTAAATGCCATACCTCAGGATTCATGCATCATCGTCTAAGTCATACAGTCTTTTGTATGCTCAGAATAATCATTCAATATTCATTCAATGCATTTATAGCGTTAACCATTTTACGTTACCTTATTCTTATCTTACAACATCCGGTTCATTCGACTCGGAACGTCATCCAAGTTATACATATTAACTCAGCTTCTTTACGTTATACGTACTTGTCTTTAATTTAGCTTCTTCACCATTCACAGGTTTAATCACTGGTCTTCATTATCCTACGATCAAACCATACATGGAGTGTAGGTTTTATCCGTTTAATATTCGCGTACACTTAACCATTACGTCGGTTCAAGTGTTCAAAGCTTACATTTCATTCTAACATTCTCATCCAACTTACATTCGGCTTTCATTAATTTTTTTATCATTCGCTGCGGCTTTCTTGATAATTCATATCTTACTTACTACTTTCGTCAATGTCTAAGTCATACAACCATTGTATACTTGGAACGTTCGCTCGACGCGAATACGATTCACGAGAATCATTTACGTATTCAACTTTATGTTGTTCATCCTTTAATCTCTCATTCAACTTTTACCCAAGGTTTTGGTTTCTTTCATTCATTACTATCATCTGAACCCCATGTTCAATATTCTTTCTTAATATCAAAGCCATACGGTTTGTTGTATGCTAAGACTGATCGTTCATCGCAACAACGTTGCGTCCACAGCGTTTATACGCTTTACATTCATCTCTCCTTATCATGACATAACATCGAAATGTTATTCATAACTCTCATCACTCAACATCTAAGGAATCACAATCAAAGTAATCCCTCACGTTCGTTTATCGCGACTATGGTCCCTAAATATTTGTTCCGTAACCCGCTTCTTCATTCTTTGTCTTTTAATCTCGTTTAATCTTTTCGTTTAACCTTTATCAAAGGTTTAATACACTTGATTAAGTGTTACATTAATTGAACGACATGTTCATATTTTTTTCTTACACATCCCCCTAGAAATTGAGCAGTAAAAATCTCATTTCTGGGCATTGCTCTGCACCGGCGCTGCGACGCCGTGTCTCTTCATTTATCTCGCACTGCAGCGCCACTATGCAGTGTCAAACTACCGAGGCTGGCATTGCGGCGCCATGCCCTTCACAAATTCTCACACCACGGCTCCATTTAGCAAGATGGGCGATGGCTCGGGCTCAGCGCTCTACTAAGTGCCAAATTTCAAGGCATGACTTCGTGACAAGGCCAAGCATTAAACCTAGACAAATTTTCTAAGTCTTTTACAAGCTTGAGACGCTAACTTCGCAATCTCATAACTTCTTCGTTATAACTCGGAACGAGGCCGTTCGAAAGCCATTTTCTTCTTTATCTTACGTACTTTGATTAACCTTGGACAGAACTTTGTTCTAAATCTGTTAATGTGCCTTTCGATTGGCCTAATCTTCACTCTTCGTTCATTTTACGTTATTAATGGTCTTTGTTCGTTCGTCCGTAATTTAGTCATCTGAACTCAGAACTCGCTCATTCTTGAGTCCACGACTAACATTTTCTATGTTCTCTTACATTCTTATGAAACCCTACACGTTCGGGTTCATTTACATACTTTCTATTACTCGTTCATCTTTTACGAATTTTCGCCATAACTTCGTTATAGCTCAATTTTAATCCATTCTTCATGAACGTTTCTAACGTTCCTAACCAAGCAATAAGCAACTAACTTATACGCGATGGTTTTAAACTTGTCCATCGACAACAATTATCCTACGATGGTTTTAAATTTATCCATCAACAACGTTCTTCGCGTGTTCTTCGTTTTTAATCGATATTTTGGATTACGATTTTACTTTTTCTTGGAATTTGATATTATAGAACATCATTCCTTACTTATTTGACCTACTCATTCATAATATTCATTCAGATCACTCAAAATCCTTACGAATCTTACATCTCCTTAAGAAATTTATAAACTAAATTTCTTATTTCTTATTTCTTCATTTTCTTATGATTTCAACCATTTGAAATCATTTCTAACATCTTTTACTTCCTATTCTCATTAAGCTATGTTTTTAACATATAACGCTTAAAGAAAATTTAGAGAAGACTAGGTTTCAGATTACCTTCCTTCTTTAATCTCATTCCGTCGGACAAAGCATGCACTCGGGCAAGCTTTTCCTCTCTTCCCCCATCCGAACTCTCTCTCTCTCTCTCTCAAAGTTGTAGGATTTTTCAAAATCCCAAAATAATAAAGTTAGCTTCCTATTTATAGATTTTCAAGGCTAGGGGCATTTTGGTCATTTCACCAAATCGCCTTACTATTCATGGCTTAAGGACCAAGTTTACTTGGTCTCCACACTTACTTAGCCATTACGTCTACTTAACCATTAAGTCTACTTAGCCATTAAGTCTACTTAACCATTAAGTCTACTTAACTCTTAAGTAACTTATCCTTACTATTCCACCTCCTTACTATTCACTTAGCTTCTATTGGAAGCTTCGTGCTTCCGTCTTTCGGAATTTGTCAAGCAGATTAAAGCTCATGATTCTCTAATCCAAATATTTTTGGATATTTCGTCTTTCCTTTACCGATTAACTTTTACGTATTCTTCGGATTTCCGAAAAATTGAAAAATAATTTTTGGTGTTAAGCATTTTCCTTCACGTTTTCCCTTAACGTAGCTAAACGAATGAAAAGTACATAACAGTACTTTTTGTCATTTTTATTTTATTCGATTTATGCACGTTTTTTGAGAAAAACTTTTATCGTCTTACTTAATTTTTCATGATATATTATCATCAAATCTTTCTACGGAATGTCATTTCAACATACCGAACTCTCGGAAAGGTTTAGGTTATTCAAACACTAACCCTTAGGGTTTCGTCGGTTGAATAGTGCTTATTTCGTCTTTTTTCTTGGAAATACTCTATTCCCGAAAAAAATTTATTTTCTTCATGAAAATTCTTACTCGTTCAGTCTAGCTCGTAGCCAGAATCCTCCCGATTAATAATCATCCTAGGTTCTAGAACGATTAATAAACACATAGCACATAATAGTATTAATAAAAATTCATTTTATTAATAACTAATTCTTTAAATCTTAACTTCTAGATAATCTGATTTTTCCGGGTTGTCACATTCTTCCCTCCTTATAAAAATTCCGTCCTCCGAATTTCTAAAATCACACCCATTCCTGGGTCATCAAATTCACCCCTTCTTCACAGAATTTTGTCCTCAAAATTTTATCTTACTCATCTTCTCAACTTCTCTTCAAAGAAGTTCTTATCTTTCATACATTCCCTACCCTTCATAACTTATCAAGAATCATGAAGTGAAAGGAATAAATAGGAATATAAAGATTCCTTTAAAACATTTCATACTTTTGCTAAGGGGTCAAATCGACCATGAACACTTACTAGGTTTAACAGTATTTCATCGTAAACCCTTCTTACATGGTAAGTTTACAATCACAAAGAAGGTAAACTACCTCTTCCATACGTAGGTGATCAACCTATCGTATAACTCCATTTCAGGGTATGTTCACCTCAGACTTAATCATTAGATTCCGCACCAAAACAATTTTTTTCGGTACAAGTTTTCAAAGAAAGCTCAATTTTCTTATAATCATGACATACCATTCGTCTTAGCCAAATCAAGTAGCTTTGACCATACCGATAATTTGGACATCAACTTGAAACATTCATCTAGTTAACTCACTTGATATCGACTACTTCTTTAAATTCTTTTACAATACATCAAAACGTTTTATGACGCCATGATACCGCACTTTTCACAGTACATTGAGGACTTCGTCAGTTTATGACTTTGTCATTATACATCATACCATAGCGGGTTGTTGATCCTAAGATCACTTCCAACACTAGGTTATGTTGCATTAATAACTCCATCCTTTTACCATCTTTGCATCAAATCAACTGATGATATAAAATTCATTTTGATATTTTAAATCATTTTCTGTCTAGCCAAATCAACTAGCATAGACATGTCAAGAATAGTTCTTTTAAAATCCATTGGTTCCAAAAATTGAACCAATTCTTTCATTTTTAAAACACGTACTTCAGCACGATTTCAAGAAACTTTGAAATCTAGCATAGCTAGATGACTTGGAATATCTTATCCTCCATCTTCCTTCATTGTCTTACTACGACAATACTTAATCTTCTCTAGCATCTTCAATGCTAAGTCTACTAAAAATAACGTGTTTTCAAACTAAACATTCTTATACCTTAGTACAGTCCATTAACTTACCACACATTATGAGTTCAGGAACTTTCCACAATAATATGAGTTTAAGAACTATCTCAGACAGACCATAAATGTCCATTCGCTGAGAAATTCAAAAATATACCATAAGATTATGAGTCACGAACTTATCATAAGTATAAGTTTCAAGAATTTGCACCTACCTTATCGTTCTCTACCTATCAAGTATATACATGATAAAAGATTCACCTTCTCGTCATATACATCTTGATAGCGCGACCAATTTTAATGATTATCACTGTAATAAACTGAGTGGTTGTTACACCAAAGCACAAACCTCTACCCATACAAAGATTTATACAACTCAACTATCACATGAGTCCTCAATTGAAATCTTACAACTTCCAACTTTCTCTTTACTTAATACGAATTTTCATTAATTCGTATTCTATCCTTTATAAATCAATCTGAGTTATTCTTCCCGTACTACTTCGTAGTACCATTCATTCATAGCATTAGCTACAAATCATTCATCATTTAACAGCTCGTCTGTTACTACGATTTACTATGATCACGTGGTGATCTTCTTATCCTTTTCTCTACGATTATAGTCTTAGGTACTCATACCTAATATTTATAACCTATCAGCTTTGATACCAACCTGTAACGCCTTGAAATCTGGTCTATTTTCACATCCAGATTTTGTACGTCACGATCCCATCTTCTTCCAAACATACATCATTATATAGCTAAATATAACAACATACATCCTCAAATCCCAGGTTCTAAAACCTTATAACCTCTTCCATTACAAACAATGATAATTACATTATTCTTTACATCTTGTACGAGTGACTTTTATCCCCCACGAAGGATACATAATCATTTATTAATCTATTCTATAGTTTAATTCTAACATTATATATTACAAGTCTTCGCTTGATCTTCACGCTCATTCATATAATGATTGACACTTCTTATGGATACCGATCAGCTTGATCTTTACGGGATCCTTAAGTTCTTTTTAACATCGTTCACTGAAAATGTTTTTATTTAAAGCAAATGTGAGCATTCAATTGCCCAGCAAGTCATAACAGTTGAACAAAATGAAGCAGCTTGAATAATAGGAATAATCTCGATTCCTATCATTTTAAAACATTAATCACATTCACTTTGAAATACTTTTATTCTCTACATTCTTTCATACACATTCTGTCTGGCTATAATCAATAGCACAGACTTAACAATAACGGTTCACGTATAAATAGAACATTCTCATATTGAACAGTTCAATCACAGAACAGTTCATATCATAGAAACACCGAAGTGTTCACATTATGGCACAAGGCCTCATATATTCTAACACCTTGTACAAATATCACACATTTGCACATAGATAGAACTTCTCAAGTTCAATATCTGAGAAGTTTTAGAAACCAGCATTCATTTAAAATATGAATAAAGCTAGGAAACTTCCTTACGCATTATGACTTCAAATTTTATAGTTTCTGTTGAATCGCTCATTCCAATTCCTATGTAGCACATAAGGAAATAACACAGACACCAATTAGTCATTCGACTCGGAACGTCATCCAAGTTATATATATTAACTCAGCTTCTTTACGTTATACGTACTTGTCTTTAATTTAGCTTCTTAACCATTCACAAGTTTAATCATTAGTCTTCATTATCCTACGATCAAACCATAAACGGAGTGTAGGTTTTATCCGTTTAATATTCGCGTACACTTAACCTTTACATCGGTTCAAGTGTTCAATGCTTACATTTTATTCTAACATTCTCATCCAACTTACATTCGGCTTTCATTAATCTTCTTATCATTCGCTGCGGCTTTCTTGATAATTCATATCTTACTTACTACTTTCATCAACGTCTAAGTCATACAACCATTGTATACTTGGAACGTTCGCTCGACGTAAATACGATTCACGAGAATCGTTTACCTATTCAACATTTATGTTGTTCACCCTTTAATCTCTCATTGAACTTTTACCCAAGGTTTTGGTTTCTTTCATTCATTACTATCATCTGAACCCCATATTCAATATTCTTTCTTAATATCAAAGCCATACGGTTTGTTGTATGCTAAGACTGATCATTCATCGCAACAACATTGCGTCCACGGTGTTTATACGCTTCACATTCATCTCTCCTTATCATGACATAACATCAAAATGTTATTCATAACTCTCATCACTCAACGTCTAAGGAATCACAATCAAAGAAATCCCTCACGTTCGTTTATCGCGACTACGGTCCCTGAATATTGGTTCCGTAACTCGCTTCTTCATTCTTTGTCTTTTAATCACATTTAATCTTTTCGTTCAACCTTTATCAAAGGTTTAATAAACTTGATTAAGTGTTACATTAATTGAACTACATGTTCATATATTTTTCTTACACATCCCCTAGAAATTGAGCAGTAAAAATCTCATTTTCGGCATTATTGCACACCGCAGATGCATGGCGGTAGTGTCTCTTTATTTATCTCAGACTACGCCACCACTGCAGTTGTCAAGCGAGGTGAGGGTGGCGCTACGCTATCATGCCCTTCACAAATTCTCACATCGCGATGCCACTTAACAATAGCTGATGGCCTGAGCTCGCGCTGCAGCGCCGGCCCCCAAGGCACAACTTGTGCTGCAGTGCTAAGCATTAAACCTAGAAAAATTTTCTAAGTCTTTTACAAGCTTGAGACGCTGACTTTGCAATCTCATAACTTCTTTGTTATAACTCGGAACGAGGCCGTTCCAAAGCCATTTTGTTCTTTTTCTTATGTATTTTGATTAACCTTAGACAGAACTTTGTTCTGAATCCGTTAACGTGCCTTTCGATTGGCTTAATCTTCACTCTTTGTTCATTTTACGTTATTAGCGTTCTTCGTTCGTTCGTTCGTAATTCGGTCATCCGAACTCGGAACTCGCTCATTCTTGAGTCAACGACTCAGGTTCTCTATGTTCTCTTACATTCTTATGAAACCCTACATGTTCGGGTTCATTTACTAACTTTCTATTACTAGTTCATCTTTTACGAATTTTCGCCATAACTTCGTTATAGCTCAATTTTAATCTGTTCTTCATGAACGTTTCTAACGTTCCTAACCAAGCAATAAGAAACTAACTTATACACGATGGTTTTAAACTTGTCCATCAAAAACAATTATCTTATGATGGTTTTAAATTTGTCCATCAACAATGTTCTTCGCGTTCTTCGCGTGTTCTTCATGTGTTCTTCGCGTGTTCTTCGCTTTTAATCGATATTTTGGATTATGATTTTACTTTTTCTTAGAATTTGATGTTATAGAACATCATTCCTTACTTATTTAACCTACTCATTCATAAGATTCATTTAGATCGCTCAAAATCCTTACGAATCTTACACTTCCTTAAGAAATTTATAAACTAAATTTCTTATTTCTTATTTCTTCATTTTCTTACGATTTCAACCATATGAAATCATTTCTAAAATCTTTTACTTCCTATTCTCGTTAAGCTATGTTTTTAACATAGAAAGATTAAAGAAAATTTAGAGAAGACTAGGTTTTGTATTACCTTCCTTCTTTAATCTCGTTTCGTAGGACAAAGCATGCACTCGGGCAAGCTTTTCCTCTTCCTTTTCCTCTCTTCCCCCATCCGAACTCTCTCTCTCTCTCTCTCTCTCTCTCTCTCTCTCTCTCTCAAAGTTGTAGGATTTTTCAAAATCCCAAAACAATAAAGTTAGCTTCCTATTTATAGATTTTCAAGGCTAGGTGTGTTTTGGTCATTTCACCAAACCGCCTTACTATTCATGGCTTAAGGACCAAGTTTACTTGGTCTCCACACTTACTTATCCATTAAGTCTACTTAACCATTAAGTTTATTTAACTCTTAAGTAACTTATCCTTACTATTCCACCTCCTTACTATTCATTTAGCTTCTGTTGGAAACTTCGTGCTTCCGTCTTGCGAAATTCGCCCGACAGTTCGAAAACTGCGATTCTCGAAATCCAAATATTTTTGGATATTTCGTCTTTCCTTTACCGATTAACTTTTATGTATTCTTCGGATTTCCGAAAAACTAAAAAACACTTTTTGGTGTCAAGCGTTTTCCTTCACGTTTTCCCTTAACGTAGCTAAATGAATGAAAAGTACATAACAGTACTTTTCATCATTTTTATTTTATCCGATTTCTGCACTTTTTTTGAGAAAAACTTGTATCGGCTTACTTAACTTTTCACGATATATTATCGTCAAATCTTTCGACTGAATGTCATTTTGACATACCGAACTCTCGAAAAGGCTTAGGTTATTCAAACCTTAACCCTTAGGGTTTCGTCGGGTGAATAGTGCCTATTTCGTCTTTTTCTCCAAAAATATTTTGTTCCCAAAAATATTTTATTTTAGTCTTGAAAATTCTTAGTCATTCAGTCTAGCTCGTAGCCAGAATCCTCCCGATTAATAATCATCCAAGGTTCTAGAACGATTAATAAACACATAGCACAGAATAGTATTAATAAAAATTCATTTTATTAATAACTAATTCTTTAAATCTTTAATTCTGGACAATCCGATTTTTCTGGGTTGTCACAATCACCTTGCTATTCCCACATCTTTCTGTTGCCATTTCATAAACACACACACACAAAAATTGATTAACAATTGTTATATTCCACCTACTACAGAAATAGAAAACTTCATATAAAACAGTTTTGCTAGCTTGGAAAGAATATGTGTTACATTTCAAAGAACTCACTTTTACCATTTTACACGAGAATTTATAACTAATTATAATAAAATTTGAAGATAAAATAAAATGTAAGAAAAGAAAGAAAGAACGAAATAATATTCTTACACAAAATAACTAACCCCATCCTTGTACTTTTTCGAAGCATATTTAACTTTATGGCATACTATAATTAGGTTGAATGCATGAAATATCATAACAAGTAGTGTTGGTTTAAATGTTTAATAAAGTCTAAGATATTTACAAAAGAAGATAGAAAATTTTTTAGTAACTGCTAAAAACGTGCTCAAATAATATCTCAAAAAATTAGTATATATGATACAACATAAAATTAGCAAAATACATAAAACTTAAAATATTTAATAAAAATAATAATACTTACAAATCCACATTAAGCAATGTTAATAAAATATCCTATAATACTCCCCATGTTCCAAAAAAACAAGTACTCTCACAGAGAGGGCAAGATATTGTAATAATTGAGTATTTTCAAACTCAACTTCAATTTCATATTTATATAGAAAAAGGTCATTAAATTATTTTAAATACACAAATTACTAAGATCTTAACCATAATTTTCCCATGATTACACTAATTTTATAGCTAGAATAAATAAACATATTACATTTCTCTATAAACTTGGCATTAAAGAACAAACTAACAGAACTGGAGTTTATGAATCAAGCGAAAAAATGAGCCAGACGCATATGACCAAATGAAAAATTGACAAGCTTGATTGCAAAGGGTTATGATTCATATCTAAAAATCAGAAGCTCGACACAAAAAATCCCACATGTAGAGTGAAACAAAACTACAAACATGAAGAAAAACATGGTATGAAAGGAAGAAAGACCCACTAGCCTTACTAGTTGATGCCTGCCCCATTAACGAACCCGGGTAAGCATGCTGCAAAACCTGCAACACACCATATGCCAATAGTGGATTCAACAAACCCGCGGTTGGATTTGCAAACAGTCCTCTGTACATTGAATTCAAACCAATTTCTTTGTCCAAGCATAGAATTCAAACCATGTTCACGCCTAAATAATACCAAGTTACGTGCATTTGCCATAAAGCAATTTAAAGCGGCAAGACAGTTGCATCACCAATCATCATCGATGCATTATTATAATTACCCTTACTACTTTTCCCCACCATAGCCATTTGACAATGCAACTGTTGTCCATCTAACATCGTTCGCTGAAAATATTTTTATTTAAAGCAAGTGTGAGCATTCAATTGTCCAGCAAGTCATAAATGTTGAAAAAACAACTTTAAGAATTCAAACATTCTTTTAAGACTTCAATAACCGAACAAAGGCTATGAAGCAGCTTGAATAATAGGAATAATCTCGATTCCTATCATTTTAAAACATTAGTCACCTTCACTTTGAAATACTTTCATTTTTCTACCTTCTTTCATACACATCCTGTCTGGCTAGAATTAATAGCACAGACTTAACAATAATGGTTCATGTATAAACAGAATATTCTTTTATTGAACAGTTCATCTCATAGAAACATCGAAGTGTTCAAATTATGGCACAAGGCCTCATACATTCTAAAACCTTGTATAAATATCACACATTTACTCATATACAGAACTTCTCAAAGTTCAACATCTGAGAAGTTTTAGAAAGTAGCATTCATTTAGAATATGAATGATGTTAGGAAACTTGCCTTACGCACAGCTACAGCTTATAGTTTACGCTGAACTGCTCATTCCAATTCGTATGTATCACATAAGGAATTGACACATACACCAATTAGTCATATACTTGACTTACACATTGGTTTACTTAACTTTACTTCCTAGGGTTTGCGTTCTTATAAACTAAGTTTATGCAACCAACTTTCATTATCGGTTTACGACTTCATGACATACGGAGATGTCTTAACTCATAGTATCATTATCTTTGATGATTTACATTCTTATCTTCTTCTTATACTCTCCTAGGACTCAGCACAAATCGTGTCTCTACTAGTAGTCCATATGGTACTCTGAGTTGTTTCCCACAAACAACGAACAAACAAGTTCCCGTCTCATCTACACTGCCCATAACAGTGAGTTAGATCGGTTGCCAGTTTCGTATATACCTTTGCTCTCTGAAGGAATTGTTTAGCCCAGCTCCCATATGTCAACCATCAAAGGTTATAATTGCACCACAACCTAATTTATCTTAACTTATCCGAACCATTAAACTATAACATTATTTAGGTCAATTTCTTATTCCTTATGGCTTTCTGGCAACTAAATGTTATACCTCATGATTCATTCTTTATCCTCTAAGTAATACAATCTTTTGTATACTTAGAATGATCATTCAATATTCATGCTACGCATTTATAGCGTTAACCATTTTACGTTACCTTATTCTTATCTTACAACGTCCGGTCCACTCGACTCGGAACATCTTCCAAGTTATAAACATTAAATCGACTTCTTTACGTTATACTTCCTTGTCTTTAATTCAGCTTCTTCACTGTTCACAAGTTTAATCATTGATCTTCATTACCTTACGGTCAAACCATACATGGGGTGTAGGTTTTGCCCATTTAATATTCGCGTACACTCAACCTTCACGTCAGTTAAAGTGTTTAACGCTTACATTTCATTCTAGCATTCCCTATCCGACTCACATTCGGCTTTCATTAATCTTATTACTGTTCGCTATGGCTTTCTTGATAATTCATATCTTACTTACTACCTTCGTCAACGTCTAAGTCATACAACCAACGTATATTTAGAACGTTCGCCCGACGTGAATACGATTCATAAGAATCATTTACTTATTCAATGTTTACATTGTTCATTCCTTAATCTCTCATTTAACCTTTACCTAAGGTTTTACTCACTTTCATTCATTACTATCACCTGGACCCCATGTTCATTATTCTTTCTCAATGTCGAATACATACAATTCGTTGTATGCTAAGACCTATCGTTCATCGTAACAACGTTGCATTCACAGCGTCTAAATGCTTTACACTTATCTCTCATTACCACCACATAACATCAAAATGTTATTCATTACCCTTGTCAATCAACGTCTAAGGAATCACCATCATAGCAATCCCTCACTTTCGTTTATCACGACTACGGTCCTCGAATATCGGTTCTATAACCCGAGTCCACATTCTTTGTCTTTTAATATCGTTAAATCTTTTCGTTCAAACTTCATTAAATGTTTAATACACTTGATTAAGTGTTACATTAGTTGAACTAAATGTTCATATTTCTTTCTTGCACATCCCCCAGTAATTAAGTAGTTAAAATCTCATCATTGGACACTGTCTTGCACCGACGCTTCAGCGTTGGGTCCCTTTATTCCTCTCGCGCTACGGTGCGAGCCTACGTCACCTTCTCCCCCAGTCTGGCACTACGTCTCCAAACTCCTCTACATCTCTCGCGCTGCGGTGCCACTCACTAGTAGTCGATGGCTTCGAGCTTCGCCGATCATGGCTGCCGCCTCCCAAGGCTCGGTGGCCATTGCGAGCACAACCCCAAGAAAATATTTCTAAATCTTGTATCAAGTTTAAGACGCGTACTTTGAAATCTCATATCATATTTGTTATAACTCAGAACGAGGTCATTCCAAAGCCATTCTCTTCCTTATCTTACGTACTTCAACTACCCTCAGACAGAACTTCGTTCTAAATCCGTTAACATGCCATTCGATTAGCTTAATCTTCACCCTTCGTTCATTTTACGGTTTTAACGTTCTTCATTCGTCCGTAATTCGGTCATCCGATCTCGAAACTCGTTTGTTCTTGAGTCCACGACTCACGTTTCTACGTTCTCTTAAATTCTTATGAAACCCTACACGTTCAAGTTCATTTACTAACTTTCTAATTCTCGTTCGTCTTTTACGCCATAACTTCATTATAGCTCAGTTATAATCTGTTCTTCATGAACGTTTCTACCATTCCTAACCAAGCAATAAGCAACTAACTTATATGCGATGGTTTTAAACTTGTCCATTAACAAAAATTACACTACGATGGTTTTAAATTTGTCCATCAACAACGTTCTTCGCGTTCTTCGCGTGTTCTTTGCGTTCTTCGTTAGTTCTTCATTTTTAATCGATATTTTGATTACGATTTTACTTTTTATTGGAATTTGATGTTATAAAACACCATTCCTTACTTATTTCACTGAGTCGTTCATATGATTCATTCGGATCATTCAAATTCATTACGAATCTTACACTTCCTTAAAAAATTTATAAAATAAACTTCTAATTTCTTATTTCTTCTTTTATCAATGATTTCAACCATATGAAATCATTCCTAATATTATTTACTTCTTATTCTCATTAAGCTATGTTTTTGAACATAGAAACTTAAAGAAAAATTATACAAGACAAGGTTCTGGATTACCTTCCTCCTTTAATCTCCTTCCGTCGGACAAAGGTTGCTCACGAGAAAGCTTTTCCTCTTCTTTCTCCCATCAAAACTCTCTTTCTCTCTCTCTCTTTCTCAAAGTGTAGGATTTTCAAAACCCCAAAATAATGAATTAAGCTTACTATTTATAGATTTTCAAGGTTAGGGGCGTTTTGGTCATTTGGCCAAACCGCCTTACTATTCACACCTCCTTACTATTCACGTAGCTTCCCTTGGAAGTTTCGTGGTTTTGTCTTTCAAGTTTCGTCCGACAATTTTAAAACTGCGATTCTTGGAATCCAAATATTTTTGGATATTTCGTCTTTTCTTTACCGATTAACTTTTACGCATTCTTTGGATATCCGAAAAACTAAAAAACACTTTTTCACGATAAGCGTTTTCCTTCACGTTTTCCCCTAAAGTAGTTAAACGAATGAAAAGTACATAACAGTACTTTTCATCATTTTTATTTCGTCCGATTTTTGCACATTTTTCGAGAAAAACTTTTATTGGCCTACTTAACTTTTCACGATATATTATCGTCAAATCTTTCGACGAAATGTCATTTCAACATATCAAACTCCCAAAAAGGCTTAGGTTATTTAAACCCTAACCCTTAGGGTTTCGTCGGGTGAATAGTGCCTATTTCTTCTTTTTCCTTGGAAATATTTTGTTCCCGAAAAAATTTTATTTTCGTCTTGAAATTTTTTACTCATTCAGTCTAGCTCATAGCCAGAATCCTCCTGATTACTAATCATCCTAGGTTCTAGAATGATTAATAAACACATAGCACATAATAGTATTAATAAAAATTACTTTTATGAATAATTAATTCTTTAAATCTTAAATTATGGACAATCCGATTTTCCGGGTTGTCACATTCTTCCCTCCTTATAGAAATTTTGTCCTCGAAATTTCTAAAAACCACACCCATTCCCGGGTCATCACATTCACCCCTTCTTCACAGAATTTTGTCCTCAAAATTTTAGCTTACCCTTCTTCTCAACTTCTCTTCAAAGAAGTTCTTATCTTTCAAACATTACTTACCCTTCATAATATACATCTATCAAGTATATACATAAGAAAAGATTCACCTTCTCATCATATACATCTTGATAGCGCGACCAATTCCAATGATTATCACTGTAATAAGCTAAGCAGCTATTACACTGAAGCACAAACCTCTGCCCATAACAAAGGTTCATACAACTCAACTATCACATAAGTCCTCAATTGAAATCTTACAACTTCTAACTTTCTCTTTACTTAATACGAATTTTCTTTAATTCGTATATTATCCTTTACAACTCAATCGGAGTTCTTCTTCCCGTATTACTTCGTAGTACCATTCATTCATAGCATTAGCTATGAATCATTCATCGTTTAACAGATCATCTGTTACTACGATTCACTATGATCACGTAGTGATCTTCTTCCTTAATCGTTTAACTCAACGATTTTCTTATCATTCTCTCTATGATTATAGTCTTAGGTACTCATACCTAAGATTTATAACCTATCATCTTTGATACCACTCGGTAACGCCCCGAAATCTGGTTTATTTTCACACCCAAATTCTGTACATCACGATCCCATCTTCTTCCAAACATACATCATTATATAATTAAATGTAACAACATACATTCTCAAATCCCAAGTACTAATACCTTATAACCTCTTTCATTACAAATAATGATAATTACATTATTCTTTATCTTTTACAAGAGTGACTTTCATCCGCCACCAAGGATACATAATTGCTCATAAAACTATTTTATAGTTTAATTCTATCATTCTATATTACAAGTCTTCGCTTGATCTTCATGCTCATTCATATAATGAATGGCACTTCTTCTGGATACCAATCAGCTTGATCTTTACGAGATTCTTAATTTCTTCTAACATCGATCACTGAAAATGTTTTTATTTAAAACAAGTGTGAGCATTCAATTGCCAAGCAAGTCATAACAGTTGAACAAACAACTTTAAGAATTCAAACATTCTTTTAAGACTTTTATAACCGAACAAAGGTTATGAAGTAGCTTGAATAATAGGAATAAGTCATATCTTACTTACTACCTACGTCAACGTCTAAGTCATACAACCAATGTATATTTAGAACGTTTTGCCCGACATAAATATGATTCACGAGAACTATTTACGTATTCAACTTTTATGTTATTCATTCCTTAATCTCTCATTTAACCTTTACCTAAGGTTTTACTCACTTTCATTCATTACTATCACCTGAACCCCATGTTCATTATTCTTTCTTAATGTCGAAGCCATACAATTCGTTGTATGCTAAGACCAATCGTTCATCGCAACAACGTTGTGTTCACAGCGTCTAAACGCTTTACACTTATCTCTCATTATCACCACATAACATTGAAATGTTATTCATTACCCTCGTCAATCAACGTCTAAGGAATCACCATCATAGCAATCCCTCACTTTCGTTTATCGCAACTACGGTCCCCAGATATCAGTTTCGTAACCCGCATCCACATTCTTTGTCTTTTAATATCGTTCAATCTTTTCGTTCAACCTTCATTAAAGGTTTAATACACTTGATTAAGTGTTACATTAGTTGAACTACATGTTCATATTTCTTTCTTGCACATTCCCCATTAATTGAGCAGTTAAAATCTCATCACTGGGCACTGTCTTGCACCAACGTTGCGGCACCAGGTCCCTTTGTTCCTCTCGCGCTGCGGCGCGAGCCTATGTCACCTTCTCCCTCGGTCTGGCGCTGCAGCGCCAAACTTCTTAGTATCTCTCACGCTATGGCACCACTCAGCAGTAGCTGATGGCTCGAGCTCGCACTACGACGCCGCCTCCTAAGGCTCAGCTGGCGCTGCGGCGCCGAGCACAAAACCTAGAAAATTTTTCTAAGTCTTGTATCAAGTTTGAGATGCATACTTTGAAATCTCATATCTTATTCGTTATAACTCGGAACGAGGTTATTCCAAATCCATTCTCTTCCTTATCTTACATATTTCAATTACCCTTGGACAGAACTTCGTTCTAAAACCGTTAACATGCCATTCAATTGGCTTAATCTTCACCCTTCGTTCGTTTTATGTTTTTAACGGTCTTCGTTCGTTCGTGCGTAATTCGGTAATCCGAACTCGGAACTCATTCGTTCTTGAGTCCATGACTCATGTTTTATATGTTCTCTTACATTTTTATTAAACCCTACACGTTCGGGTTCATTTACTAAATTTCTAATTTCGTTCATCTTTTATAAAAATTTTGCCATAACTTCGTTATAGTTCAGTTTTAATCCGTTCTTCATGAACGTTTCTACCGTTCCTAACCAAGAAATAAGTAACTAACTTATATGCGATGGTTTTAAACTTGTCCATCAACAACAATTACACTACGATGGTTTTAAATTTGTCCATCAACAACGTTCTTCGCGTGTTCTTCGCGTTCTTCATTAGTTCTTCATTTTTAATCGATATTTTGATTACGATTTTACTTTTTCTTGGAATTTGATGTTATAAAACACCATTCCTTACTTATTTCACTGAATCGTTCATATGATTCATTCGAATCGTTCAAATTCATTACGAATCTTACACTTCCTTAAGAAATTTATAAAATAAACTTCTAATTTCTTATTTATTCTTTTATCAATGATTTCAACCATATGAAATCATTCCTAACATTATTTACTTCTTATTCTCATTAAGCTATGTTTTTGAACATAGAAACTTAAAGAAAAATTATACGAGACAAGGTTTCGGATTACCTTTCTCCTTTATTCTCCTTCCGTTGGACAAAGGTTGCTCACGAGCAAGCTTTTCCTCTTCCTTTTCCTCTTCTTTCTCCCATCCGAATCTCTCTCTCTCTCTCTCTCTCTCTGTCTCTCAAAGTGTAGAATTTTCAAAAATCCCAAAATAATGATTTAAGCTTCTTATTTATAAATTTTCAAGGCTAAGGGCGTTTTGGTTATTTAGCCAAACCGCCTTACTATTCACACCTCCTTACTATTCCCACCTCCTTACTATTCACGTAGCTTCCCTTGGAAGCTTCGTGCTTCCTTCTTTCGGGTTTCGTCCGATAGTTTTAAAAACTGTGATTCTCAGAATCCAAATATTTTTGGATATTTCGTCTTTCCTTTACCAATTAACTTTTACGCATTCTTCTGATCTCCAAAAATTGAAAAACACTTTTCCACGATAAACGTTTTCCTTCACGTTTTCTCCTAACGTAGTTAAACGAATGAAAAGTACATAATAGTACTTTTCGTCGTTTTTATTTCGTCCGATTTTTGCATGTTTTTCGAGAAAATCTTTTATCGGCTTACTTAACTTTTTACGATATATTATCGTCAAATCTTTTGACGGAATGTCATTTTGACATACCAAACTCTCAAAAAGTCTTAGGTTATTCAAACGCTAAACCTTAGGGTTTTGTCAGGTGAATAGTGCCTATTTTGTCTTTTTCATCAGAAATATTTTGTTCCCAAAATTTTTTTATTTTCATCTTAAAAATTCTTACTCGTTCAGTCGAGCTCGAAGCCAGAATCCTCCCGATTACTAATCATTCTAGGTTCTAGAACGATTAATAAACACGTAGCATAGAATAGTATTAATAAAAATTCCTTTTATTAATAACGAATTCTTTAAATCTTAAATTCTGGACAATCCGATTTTCCGGGTTGTCACACAATTTCCCCAAATTTCTTGAAAAACTCGCGCAATTTTGCCGACTCCACATTTTGTTGAACATTACTAACAAAAATCTTCCGACTAGCAGAATCGAAGGCCACCTGAGGGCCAACCGACGCCAACTGACACGACATAATATGATTACCAATTCTCTTCTTAGGTTCCCTTAGGGCTTTATTAGTGCATTTTCGAGACTTAAATATAACAAGCCCAAACCCCTTCGCTTTACTTGTAACTCGATCGGTGACAACGTTGCAGACCTCAATTTCGCTAAAGGGTTCGAACGCTGAGACTAGGGTTTCACGTGTGGTATCCCAACTAAGGCCGTGAACGAAGATTTTGCGGTGGGAGATATCCTGATCGACGGCCTCTTGAATACGAGAACTAATAGAGGGGGTTTTGACGGTGACGTCGATAAGGAAGCCGATGAGTTGGTCTTTGGTATAGGGTTCGAGGAGGGTCTGAATTGAATTAGCGTTTGGCTCGGGGGTGAATTGGTGTAGGGTTCAAGATATTTTCACATCTATTTTAAATATTTTTACATGAGTATACAGTGAATTTCATCTTTATGTGAAGAAAAATCATGTGAAAATATCAAAAACACATATAAAAAGAGTACTCTCTTTTAATCAAATATATAGTCCATATATAAAATAATTATTAATTTTTTAAGTCAATTTATAAGTGTATTAAATTTTCCTTAAAATAGTAATTTTTATTTTTTTGTAAAGAAAGAAATACATTTCACATAAAATAAAAAATAAACTCACCTAACTTGTTGGGTTTTAAAATTAAGTAAATGAGAAAAAGCTTAGAAAGTTAATAAAAAAACTAATTCCAACATAAATATTATTTTAATTTTATTAAAATAAGTCCAACATAAATATTTTAGGAAAAAAAACTAAAAAATATTACTAACATTTTATCGGTCCATAAAATTAAAACAAAAGATTATAACAACTTTCATTAAATTAGTTACTAATTTATTAAAGAAAAATCAAACGCAATCTATACATAACAAAATTTGGCTGAGAAAATGCAAGTAAAAACATCATTTAGCACTAGTTCTTACTAATTTAGCCACAGTTTTTTGTCTGAATCATTTAGACACATTCAGAGTTTAAAAAAATGTAAAACAAATAGTCTGAAATGACTTATTCGGCCAAATTCAAACTCATTCAGATGCATTCAGATGTAAATAAATATAGCTTAATACTTGTATACATTTCCCTCGAGTTGTAGCTTTTTAACTTATGCTCTCGATAATCACCAATTATTGATATAATAGAACAACTAGATATAAAATCTCTTCATTATAGTTTATTTAAAGCAACTTAAACTTTATTTTTTAATAAATAAGTTTAATAACTGGTGTAAAATACAACTAAATTTATAAATAATGTATTAGATAAATTTTAAATATGACATATTTTAATGACAATATTTATATTAGTAATTTGATTAATTTTAGGTGATATCATTATAATATATCACTTTAATTAGAATAAGAATATGAAAAAAGGGACACCATATATGCATTTGGTATGCGAATTTGAGAAGTTATTGTAAGTTTATGAAGTTGTGGTACTGTTTTTTGGGCACTATTATTGGGTTTAGTTTGCAGGTTATGATGTTTTGGTTTCACCAGCTGGTTTCTTGTTATATTATGGGGTTAAATGCAAAGTCAACCATTAAACTTTTTTGATATTTGGGTATTGAGCCCCTTTCTTCCGGTTAACGCAAACTGAGCCCCTTTCCATTCAAAAATTTGGACTTTGAACCCCCAGGCGCCGCATGTACGTTGACCTGCTGCCGTGGCACACGTGGCAGGTCTGACGTGGTATTTAATATTATAAATTGACACATGTTCGCTGCTGACGTGGTGTGACGCCCCCAAAATAGGTATACAACCCCATTCTGAGTCGCCAAAATACATGGTACAGAAATAACTACAACTTTATTAATACAATTGTCGTGCAAAATACGACAACACATAAACTGTGAGTTTAAATACAAATATTGTCATCTAGACAATATCCACACTCAAATAAGTCCTCATTATAATTATTGATACACTATTTTACAAAATAGTGAGGGCTACTAAAACAACTTCTAGAACCATCATTCCACACCCCGACTAGTGCTCGCTACATTCTCGCCTCTGAGAAGAAAATTGGAACAAAAAGGAAAAGGGTGAGCTCAACTAGCCCAGTAAAGAATATTATGACTAAGATAATAAAGAACAAATTATCGTTAGTCTTCAACAGGAAAAAATCTGATAAAATACAATAGACAACAAGTTTTAAATCAATACTCGCAGCGGAAATAAAAATTCATTAGAAGAGTTACGTAGAGAATGAAATCTACTATATTCTATAATTTTAAAAATCCATCATCAATATTTTATCCCTGTAACAACAATCAATATACATCTTATATTGAATATTCATCTTTGCACTACAGGCCAAAGATATTCATCAGTTGGTTATGTTCATCTCAACACCTGTACATTTTTGCACTACGGGCCAAAGATATTCATAAGAAAATCAACCATCTTTGCACTACAGGCCAAAGATATTCAGTAATATCATCATTTAGGACTGAGGATGATGAAAAATATTTTAAAGAAAACGAATCCAGTGAAACAAAAGAATAAATATTAAGGATTTGTACTTTAAACAATCCGAGTTCAAAAATACTTCATAAATAATCATAGTGGAGTAAAATTCAAGAGTGAAGACCAAACCATGGATACAATCAAAGCTAGTATCCATAATAGATATTTTGGACAAAAATAAAAATTTAATTTTTCTATGAATAGTGCCTTATTCGTGAATAGTATCGTATTCGTGAATAGTACCGTATACGTGAATAGTAACCCCGACACTATAAGACAAGAATTTTACAAGAAAAATACTACCAATATTCCGGCATAATGATATTAAAAGAAATAATATCATTTTAAAAAAAAATATCCCTTACCTCGAAAAGACAGTACTTCTGATTGGAATACTGGATATATTGCTGAAGGTAACTTGTACCGTATAGCAACACTCAAAGTCTCAAAATACTCACAAGAATACGCTCGATAATATGGAGAGAGAGAAAACTTCAGTTTCTGGTGTGATTTTCAATTCTAATCTAAGCACCCTATTTATAGGAAATTGCTTAGAACACCAAAGGAGAAAATTTAATAAAATAATAATATTTCTAAAAAATTTCCTACGCACACCAAGAAAACTGAATTCGTCATGTTTACCACTCATGTGGGGCCCACCCAAGCACAAAAACATTTTTTATTAAAAAAACATTTTAAACCCCAAAAATTAATTATTCCAGAACTTTAGAGCTTCAATAATTCATAATAAATAGCCCTTTTATCAGAAAAATTTAAATTTTATGTCCATTCCATAGGAAATTCAATTCTCTACAACTTTGTAGAAGAAAGTTTTTCCAAATTCCAAACAGAAATTGACGGAAATCCACAAACAGGTGATTTTACATGCTATAATCAAATTTCAGTCAAATGGGCCCACAAACATGTTTAACATGTTTTAAATAATTTTTGTAACAAAAATACTCTTCCTCCTCATTTATTCATAAATCTAACATTCATTGTAAAATATCACCATTATTATATTATTAAAATATAATAATATATTTAAATGAATTATTTTATCAGAAAAAATAAAATATCAATTTTTCAACAATTGTCACTTTAAAATTTTCTCCATCTATATCCACATAAAATGGATATTTTTCTTATCATATAAATCAATAATTAATTATTAACAAATAATATTACAGAATCACAATATCGACAACTAGGCTGTTCCCAAGAAAGAGGGGGCTTTCCAATAAGGATTTCTCTTTACTAGTGTGCAATTAGGTGACCAAACCTCTCCTTAGACAGAACTTTCTAGACATTGCCAATAATGCTATCTAATAATATTATTCAAATAATATGAATTATTGATCTGATAATGGAAAATACTGTGTAGTGACAATTATTGAAACAACAATAATATAAAAATATCAACGCAACAATTATTGAATCAATAAAATAAAATATTGAACAGTAATTACTGTAACAATTATTGAGTAGTGCCTTCTTACGTAAGAATCAATAATTGGTGTATATATCGTATATGCCATCGTGGGTTTAACCACGGGTATTCCAATAGTATTACTTCAGAATAACTACGCCGTTATTTATAAACAACTTATACTTGTCGTTTTATTCAACCAATCGCTTTCCGTTATGGGGCCCACACAAGGCTGCGCCGTCGTACGAATATACCCCGACAATTAGAGTATTCCACGACCAAACGAATATTCCCCGACAACAATGAATATTTTATAACCACTTGCTTATTTGAAATATTTGTGCATTTTACCCATAACTAACCACATTAATCAAATTAACCCTTACTATATCAAAATAATAAATAGAGGAAATTCAATTTCATTTATAATAAGTTGGGGTCTTACAACCTCCCCTCCTTATGAAATTCCATCCTCGAAATTGACGTACGTACCTGGTGTTTCAAAAAGGTAAGGATACCTCGCTTTCATTTTCGTTTCCAACTCCCAGGTCATTTCCTCTATAGCATGGTTCCTCCACAAAAATTTGACTTGTGGTATGACCTTTGTGCGTAGGACAAGCTCCTTCCTATCAAAGATCGTGACAGGTACCTCTTCATACGTTAAGTCTTCGGCTATCTCGTCCAGTTTTAATTCAATAACGTGGTTCGGGTCTTTCACATATTTACGTAACACAGATATATGAAAAATATTATGAACACGAGACATGCTTGGAGGTAACGCGAGTCTATAGGCCACATTTCCTACTCGGTCAAGAATCTGAAATGGACCAATAAATCATGGTTTGAGCTTTCCTCTCTTCCCAAATCTTGTAACTCCCTTCCATGGAGCCACACGCAACAATACATGATCCCCAATACTAAATTCCACGTCCTTTCGATGAAGATCCGTATAACTCTTTTGTCGATCCTGTGCCGTTTGTATACCTTATCGAATCATTTAGATCTTTTCTGTAGTCATACATACCAACTCTGGTCCCAACAATTTTGCTTCAGCTAGCTCGTCCCAACATACTGGAGAGAGACACTTTCGTCCATACAATGCTTCAAATGGGGCCACACCTATACTTGCCTAATAACTATTGTTGTAGGAGAATTCCACCAATGGTAAATACTTATCACAACTCCCTTTGAAGTTTAGGACACAGAGTCTTAATAGATCTTCAAGAGTTTGAATAGTCCTCTTTGATTTTCTGTCCGTTTGAGGATGGTATGCCGAACTGAATCTTAAATCCGTGCCCATAGCTTTTTGCAAGCTAACCCAAAATCGTGAAGTGAATCTTGGGTCACGATCTGAAACTATGGATACTGGCATTCCATGCAATCTCACAATCTCATTCACGTACATACGAGCAAGACGTTCAAGTGAATAAGTCTCCCGTATCAGCAAGAAATGAGCAGACTTAGTTAATCTATCAACAATAACCCAAATCGCATCTATGCCTTGAGAAAACGTGGGAAGACCCGTAACGAAATCCATGGTAATGTGTTCCCACTTTCATTTCAGAATCTCAAGTGGTTGCAATGGACCCTTTGGCACTTGATGTTCCGCCTTTACACGTTAACAAGTTAAACACCTAGAGATAAACTTCGTAATCTCTCCCTTCATATTGTTCCACCAAAATTTATGTCGAAGATCATGATACATTTTGGTACTTCCAAGATAGATTGCAAATGGTGTATTATGTGCCTCCATCATGATCTTGTTCTTCAAATTAGAATCGTTAGGAACACAAAGTCTGGAGTGGACTCAAAGTATTCCTTCTTCATCGATTATTGCCTCTAGGATAACACCTTCTTGTACTTTCTTCTTCATACGCATCAACTCCAGGTCTGTGGCTTGAACAACTTTAACTATATCGATTAAAGTTGGTTCTATTCGTATACTTGACATCATCGTACTCGTTCCTGCATATGATCTTCTACTCAACGCGTCAGCTACCACATTTGCTTTTCCAGGATGGTATTGAATGGTGTGGTCATAATCTTTTAACAACTCGAGCCAACGTTGTTGCCGCATGTTCAGTTCCTATTGGGTGAAGAAATATTTGAGGCTTTTATGGTCTGGATATATCTCCACTTTCTCTCCATATAGATTGTGCCTCCAAATCTTTAGCGCGAAAACGACTGTTGCCAACTCTAGATCATGAGTAGGATAATTCCTCTCATACTCTTTAAGTTTTCACAAGACATAGGCTATGACTTTCCCATGTTTCATGAGAACACATCCTAACCCTTTGCCTGAAGCATCACTGTAGATAACAATCCATCCGAACCAGATGGTATTGTCAGAACAGGTGCCAAAATGAGTCTTCTCGCATTCCTCACTCCATACGAATTTTATATCTTTTCGAGTAAGCTGAGTTAACGGAGTAGCAATTCGAGAAAATCCTTCCATAAATCTCCAATAATAACCAGCTAAACCCAGAAAGCTACGTACGTCGGTCATCGACTTTGGTTGTTCAAAACTTTGTATTGCTTCAATCTTTGTCAGGTCAATAGATACTCCATATTTTGACACCACGTGCCCAAGGAATGCTACTTCCTCAAGCCAGAAATCGCATTTCTTTAACTTGGCATATAACTTGTTTTCACGAAGCCTTTGGAGTACCAGCTTCAAATGGTGCTGATGATCTTCACGACTTTTGGAATATATGAGGATGTCATCAATAAAGAGAACAACGAAATGATCAAAATATTCCTTGAATGTTCGGTTCATCATATCCATGAAAGCCGTAGGAGCATTAGTCAATCCAAACGACATAACTAAGAATTCATAATGCCCGTACCGAGTTCTGAAGGCAGTCTTTGGAATATCCTCGGTTCTAATCTTCAGTTGATGATATCTAGAATGAAGATCGATCTTTGAAAAGAATTGTGCTCCTTGCAACTGGTCAAATAGGTCATCAATGCGAGGTAGCGAATACCTATTCTTGATGGTGACATGGTTTAATTCCCGATAGTCAATACAAAGTCATATACTTCCGTCTTTCTTCTTTACAAATAAAAAAGAGCACCCCAAGGAGATGTACTAGGACGAATGAAACCGATGTCCAACAACTCCTGTAGTTGGACCTTTAACTCCTGAAGTTCAATAGGAGCCATTCGATATGGGATTTTAGAAATGGGCTTTGTACTAGTTTCAAGATCAATAAAGAGTTCAACTTCACGTTCTGGGGGTAGACCGGGAAGTTCTTCAGGAAATTTACTAACAACAGGAATATTATTCAAATATGACGTGTCTTTATTCAAATCCATAACATGGGCTAAGAAAGCTTGACATCCATTTTCAATAAACGAATAGCTTTATGACTTGATATGGCAGTGATTGATTTTAGTGGTTTAGTTGCTTGACTTCGTACAACAGGTTGGTTAGGAATATGAAAACTAACAATCTTACGAAAACAATCAATTTTGGCATGATGAGTAGTTAACCAATCAATTCCTAAAATCACATCAAAAGCAAGTATCTTTAAAGAGATAAGGTCAACGGGTAATGTGATGGTGCCAACTTGGATCAAACAAGATTTATAAACAGTAGATGTAATGAAAGTTTCTCCTAAATGAGTCTCCACAGATAAATCAAAGTCTAATTTCTCCGGAGTCAAGTTTAAACGTTGAGCACAAGCAAGAGAGATAAATGAATGGGTAGCACCGGTATCTAGTAAGGTATAAAATTCGCAAGAATTTATGATTAGCTTACTCATGATCACCTCATTTGGGTTCCTTGCATTTTTACCAGTCACGACAAACGCTCTTCTAGGAACCGTTGACTTTGACTTTTTTGGGACAGCCTTTTGAGTCACCATCCCCGCTGGATTTGGTTTCACTACCGTACAATCTCGAGCGATATGTCCTTCCTTTCCATAATTATAACATACCTTGAACTGTTATGGGCAGTTTGGGCTGATATGTCCCTTTTTTCCCGCATTTATAGCATACGACCGATGGTCGTTCTCCTCCCTTAGAACTAGTTGTTGCTGGTGCTGACGTCTTCGCATTGTCATTGTTGAATCTCCTCTTTTTATAATCTCCCCCCCGACTCGTTTCTTCT